>CM054059.1:371352597-371598298 GCA_028641055.1 Alopecurus myosuroides
GATTGTCACACAAAAACTGCTGCACTATTAGACATTAAGATCACCGTGTCATCGACACAATGCTCTTCGAACATAAAAAAATCTTGACCAAGCAAGACATAATTCCTCCGCTGATTACCAGCAATCATTGATTTCAAGCTGGTCAAATAACAGAGAGATGTGTTTTTCTTCACCAACACATTAGTTGGTGGAATCCATTTGGCAACCTGCAGATTTATCGTCTTGTGCTTCCAATAGTGGTGGCTTGGAACATTTTTACCATTCTAATACAGCTAACGAAATGTTGAAAATGGCATCTCATTGATTTCACGTCTCCTTAATTCACATTACACTTCAAGTTGTGGAGCTGCCATGAACATATCCTAGAAAAAATAGCAGCTGTACGAACATTGGAGGCCTCATAACTGAAGCAATAGTAACTGAATCTTTGTATAGTCATCCAGATATTCAACATCGGATGAATTTATGATATTTCATACTGGCAGGAAAAAAGAAAAAATAAATAGAGTGATGGTACAAAAATTCGACTTTTTAAGTAAGCACCTCAAGAAGCATCAGCTTCTTATGCTCTATGGATATATAAAGCAAACATTAAAAAATCTTTGTATGTAGTATACGGCTCTAGCTATCCTGGGATGTAGTATGTTCACAAGTGCATGCTCGCTAGAAGAACAAAATTGGACGACGAATAAGTACTTTTGTGTTAGCGATTTTAACAAACACAAGCCATGCACTGCCCGAAAGCTCCTCTGCTTCCATGCCTGCACCAGAGCAAGAACACCACCGCATCCATGGGAGTGCAGGCATCCGCCTAGCCACATCTCAAGGAAGAGGATAAGAGAGGCGCTCAGGAAGAGGAGAAGAGGATAAGAGAGGCGCTCAGGAAGAGGAGAAGAGGGGAAAAGAGAGGCGCTCACACTCATAGGTGGGCTGTTGTATGCTTCGAAGGCGAATCCGGCGAGCACAAAAGCGAGGTTGAGGTCGAAGTACCGCTATGGCTTCTCCTAATCCCAGACTGACACCTCCCCAGCGCTAACTGAACTCGACATCCCCAGTGGAGTTCGCGTCCGACAACACCAGGTCCAACGCGGCGTTCCAGATCTTCCCCGTCCACGACCTCCTCCTCAAGAATCGGAACTGGCGATATGCCCCAACCTCCTCCTCCAATACCTGAACCTGCCCCGACTGCTTCTGTCGGTACATCCTCCTCCAGTACCTGCTCCGGCCGCCTACACAAACCCCCTGTTCATCGACCCACATCACTGCCTCCGTTTGTCGACCTCCACCACGCATAACGCGCAAAATGCGGCGGGTGGGCGCACCGTCGTGAGAAGCCGTTAGTAGACGCACTTGGTGCAAAAGACGGGGGAGGCAGCAATGGCCGCGCGTGATGAAGGGGAACGTCGAAATCGAGGCTGAAAAACAGATGGGAGAGGAATCGGACGGGATAGAGCGGAACCGGTACAATGGCAATTTCATAGTATTATGTAGTTTTGCGGGAGGGTAAATCGGTAAAATGAAAAACGGACGAAATTTTGGACAGAACCCTTCCTCTCTTTATTAATACTAGCAAAATGCCCGTGCTTCGCTACGGGAGTAAACGAGAATATGCGTAAGCTGAAGTGGTTGTTCCGCACTCTCAAAAAGTGGCAGTGGTGCGACATAATCGGATGTTTTCGAGGTAGGCTTTAAGTAGTCGGTTGGTTCTTGATGGCGTTGACGGCGGTCGATGTAGAAGCCGACCGATAAGCATGGTTGAAAGCTTCCGCCAAGTCTTGGGATAATCTTGATGTGGTCGGAGGGCTCGACAATGGACGTTGGCCTCCGATCGACGACGCGGAACTGTGGCGAGAGCCGCCAGGATACCCACCCGACTTGGGGTGAGCGCCGTCCTGCCGGTGATCAGCCGAGTATCCACTCGACTTGCGAGGCGAGATGTGGTATTCGGTCCTTGGACAACAACACATTCAGACCGCTTGGCCAACGCCCGGAGTGGCAACATGGATGGGGTCAACAGTACTACGGCATGGTCGATGATGCGTATGCACGAGACAACGACGCACAGCCAACCGACATACAAATACAAATATGCTCCTCATATATTATGACGGTTTAACTCTTACTTATGCACGGTAAACAGCTGCTAGCATAGGAATTGCTTGTTCACGTGGCTAACCAAGCTTGCACAACAGAAGCAACATCATATGGGTCGGCTGGGTATGTTGCTCGACGGGCGCTGGTGCTGTTGATTTTCCCTGGCTGCTACCGAAAAGAGCTAGGCGAGCAACAGGAGGACTATAAATTTGGACTGATCAGGATTATTTTTCTGTCTGGTAGAAGTGTTTTTGAAGTAGTACTGGAGTTGAAGTCATCAATTGAGAAACCTTTTAACGTGTCTATAGGATTCTGATCGGGAACGGTACATTCTGAACCAGATCGCAAGTGGGCTTGGGCCGGCGCAGCAATCGTGGGCTAGCTACTCAGTGGATCGATGGATTGTTTTTTTAAGTGATCGCGTGTACCTACGAGACCTCCGGTTCTTTTACCAATCAGGTCGAGCGACGTACCGCGGACGTACCTAGCACGAGCGACGCCCCGTTTCCTGATACCGTACGTGTACGTGTTGATCGAACCCATGAGACGTACCAACGAACCATCATCACGGTAAGACTTTTTATATAGTAGAGATAATATATATATATATATGGACGCGGATTTGCTACCATGGGTGCTAGGTGTGCATATCCTGAGAACCGTCAGATATAGAGAGTATCCAATCTGATTGCTTTTGGATGTATCCTATAGTGTTACTTGAGTTTGACGGTGTCATGTCCATCCGTTACATGCATGCCGTGCTGGTTAGTTTAAAAAACTCCTCACAACGAGTTATGCTCCACGCAGTGTTGACAGAAACATTTTTTTTTGAATCTTTTGGGATAGTGCGTAGTGGTTTTGCCTCGAGCTAGAAACAACAAAAGAGTAGTTTTTTTATTATTATCCAAGCTAATAGAAGTAGCCTTGTCATTTTTCTTCCGTCGGCATATTACTAAAGTCGTTTTTGGTTTTCCCCTGCATATTACTAACGTCATTTTTCTTTCGTGTCAAAAGTGCCTTCCGTCCGTGCGAGTGCTGAAATTTTAAGCGAGCTAGCCCATGCTGCATCCAATTCAGCACTTACTTTTTTCATCAAACGAGCACCATT
Organism: Alopecurus myosuroides; assembly: GCA_028641055.1. Lineage (NCBI taxonomy): Eukaryota > Viridiplantae > Streptophyta > Magnoliopsida > Poales > Poaceae > Alopecurus > Alopecurus myosuroides. The sequence goes on from CM054059.1 coordinate 371,355,800, forward strand.
ATTTTTTGCTACCCATCCAATCCAGCACTTACTTTTTTCATCAAACGAGCACAATTATTTTTTGCTACGCATCCAATTCTGCACTTACTTTTTTTCCATCAAACGAGCACCATTATTTTTTGCTACTAGTATCTTGTGTGGCGCCAAGGACGTGCGCAAGAAAACAACATGTGGCTGGGTTTAAAAAGTCAGGTTGCGAGTAAAATAAAGACAACATGGAAAAAAATGTTCAAACCGGTGGACTAGGTTGCTTGATTACAGCGATATCGTTTTGGCGCCAAGAACCATAATTTGTTTGTTCTCCCGCTTTTTCCTTCTCATTTTTTCTTGTCATTTCGCTACCCATCAATGGAAAAATCATCTGAGCCTCAATTCTCTACGGTAATGAGCTTCAATATCTACGATAATGCATGCACGGATGGCAGAAAATAAAAATGATGAGGGTGGTGTTTCACATGCAGCTAGCTACAAAAAAAAATCAATGAGCCAGAGGGGTGTTGGTGAGGGAAAAATCATATGAGCCTCATTTCTCAGCTTCAATCTCTACGGTAATTCATGCACGGATGACAGAGAATAAAAATGACGAGGGTGGTGTTTCGCATGCAGCTAGCTACAAAAAAATCAATGAGGTTGTGATCTTGGTGTGACGCCGTGATCTTCTGTCGTTAGGAAAATGTTGAGACCGTTGGAAAAAATATGCTCTCGCTATGCTCTCTATAGAGCATCTAATGGCCAGATGTGCATGCAGAGCTACCACTCATGGTAGCCTGCTATTTTGCATATATATATATATATATATATATATATATATATATATATATATATATATATATATATATATATATATATATAGTGTGGATTTGATATACACGTAAACTAGTATGGTTGTAATCAGAACCCTTCCTCACACATCAAGATTCGCACTCTGTCCAGAAAAGGAGCTAGTTCCTATAGTTTTACTAATTCTAGGTACCAAAGAGGCAAAGGGGCATTGTACCTTTCTTCTGTGACCATGCCGAAATAGGAAACCTACTCTGCCTGAAAGCAACACACGCCCGACAGCTTTTCGTCCAAAGCCTGTAACGCTGGCCTCCTTTTCTTGCCCATCCAGCTGTTGAAGGCAAAAAGCGGACGGTTCCATCTGTCATGGCTCTTTTCTTCACTCTCTGCTACCGTAACGGGAAACCAGTTAAAGAACGGAGCTATGTCGGCTCTTTTCTTCCGCTCTTGTCATAGTCCTCGGTAGGGAGAAAAACAGCATGTTTGCATGGCTTGCTGGGCATGCTCGACTGCTTTTACCCCTGGTGTCTCGTGTTGTAGCTTTGTACCAGTAACATGCGTCCCGAGTGGATCAGTTTTCAGTTGTGTAATAACGTGGGCATGCCAGCGCCCAGCATACTACGCCACATGGTTGTGCACGCATCTTATCTCTCCCCGTTTGGGAAGATCTTTGCCTCTTTTTTCTCTCCTTGTACTAGTTGATGGGTACATGGGCTTTCTTTAATATATGGAATAATGCATGGATCCAAATTTTTCGTATACAGTGGAGGTTGAGTTATTCATTAACCGACAATCTAAGTGAGGGCTTTCACATTTATGGTTTTCTTACTGCAAATTTAAACTCATCTGGTGTGTTGTATGTCAACGCGGGAGCTGACTTTTATGCAAGGTAGCTTGAACTTAAAATATTGGTCATGAGTCTGGTTGTAAGAGCAAATACGCAAGGGCTTTTTTCCTGTAAAAAATATTCTTCTTTATAAAGAATAATATTTTCAACAAGTACTAGTTCTCAATATTTTTTAAATTTTAAAGTAAATTAGAAGAAATCCGGTGAAAATCTTCAGTAAAAATCCGTTTTGGAAAAGAGTTCCCATATAAAACCAACGATGCCCACGTGTAATAAATAGTTTGACACAATTCTTGGTGCAATTCTTCAGTAAATCCTCGTGGCAAGTCTTTAGAAAGATTTCTGCAAGGAGAAAAATAATACGTGTCACTAGCAGAAACCGAAAAGTGTCGTCTAAAAAAATGATCACACAGGCGAGTCCACTAAACAGGCTCAACACGCTGAACCCTGCCTCCAAAATATGAAAAGTATATTTTAATGCTACTAATCTACTGCAGCCCTTTAGCTCAACTCCCTAGCCCATCTAATTTCTACACAGTTCCCACACACATATGAGGCATCAAAATATCGGTTTAAACTTTGGAGGCGTTCTACAATAGCATCAGTGTTCAGTGAGCAAATTCAATATCATTGGTTTCGTCTTTTTATTCGTTGCTTCTCGAGTGCTTGATGTATTGGTGTGTGTGAATTGTATACTTTTGACCTTTTCCCAACTAGTATGTTTTTTAGCCGAAACATTTTCGTATCGTGAACATGTTACTACGACTTTTCTGGAGTAATTTCATGTCATTTGATCACATGCTTGACAAAAATTAGTTGTTAAAATTAGGAGATAATGTCTATTTTGGTAAACATATCCAATTTCTCCCAAAAAAATATTAAATACCAAATGTGTCTAGTAATAAACCGGAGAAATTTGAGCTTATTTGCACTAAAGGATGAGGAGGATAATATAATTTTTTTTGTTTATTTCACGCCCCTAACCTCATAGAATAAGAATTTCACCACGTTAAAAAACCATAAAACTTAAAAGGGAGTCGCTCGTGCGAACGAAAGGTGCGTGTGTTAGTAGCTCAACGGTTCTACATGAGAATAATAAAGGTTCTAGTTTTATTTTGAATAGTTTTGTTATTGATAGGGAAATTTCATCAGAGGAGGGGTGAAAAAGGCAAGATGCATCTAAATGACCGTAAAAGTACTACGATTTTGGTACTTCCTTCACAAGACTCCCTATTTTATCGGATTAAACCTTTGAGAACAATAATTTCACCACGTAAGAAAATCAAAAACTTTAAAAGGGAGTCGCTCGTACGAATAAAAGGTGCGTGTGCTAGTAGCGCAACGGTTCTACATGAGAATAATAAAGGTTCTAGTTTAATTTTGAATAGTTTTGTTATTGACACGGAAATTCTTCTGAAGACGGGTGAAAATGCAAGATGCATCTAAATGACCCTAAAAGTACAACAATTTTGGTACTTCCTTCATAAGACTCCCCATTTTATCGGATTAAATAACTGAGAACAATAATTTCACCATGTAAAAGATCAAATACTTTAAAAGGGAGCCACTCGTGCGAACGAAAGGTGTGTGTGCTAGTAGCGCGATGGTTCTACATGAGAATAAAAAGGGTACTAGTTTTATTTTGAATAGTTTTGTTATTGACACGGAAATTCATCTGAAGACGGGTCAAAAATGCAAGATGCATCTAAATGACCCTAAAAGCACTACAATTTTGGTACTTCCTTTACAAGACTCCCCATTTTATCGGATTTAAACCTTTGAGAAAATGGATAGATCTTGTAAATGAAGAATCAATCCACTAGATTTGCACACACATGCTTGATTGTCATTTAAAAACTTATCATTTTTCCTGTTTCTTCATACAATCCATGTTATAAAAGGTACAAAAAAGAGCAAATATTTGCTTGATACAGTCATAGCTGTTTTTTCAGGGTCCGCCCCTGCATGCATGGCGCCAGATCTGCCCTCGACATCAAGCTTGTAGTCCCCCGAGTCCTAGACCATCCAAGGAGCGGCCAAAAATGCCTCGCCTTCACAGACTTCACAATGCCCCATTACACCCCGTGAGCACAGTCAGATATAAAGCACAAACAGCCCACAATCCCACATGTTCTATTCTGGATTCTGTTTTACAGCATTCTGCTCTTCACTTAGAACTGTGTACAAATGCGGTGTAGGAGAATTTGTATTCAGACTTTGCTGTCAGCTATGAACCCTGGCTGTAGAATGTCTGCAGAGGAAGGATAGGGGTGCTGTACTATGAAGACGGGATTTTATTGGCGACGATCCGGTTCGCCGCCTCTGTGTACACTGGTACACCGTTACGCGGTCGATGAAACAACAATGCCATTCTGGTGCAGGCATCGTGAACTTTGGGAGTATATATGTAGCAGCAACTCAGGTCTACAATCATAATTAACACCACCATAATCCATGGCCGCTTGTTCTTTGTCTCCTCTACAGTGATTAAAAGAAGCAAAAATTTAATGTAAGGAATGTTATGTTCCTTACTCAGAAGCTAAAAAACTGTCAGTGCAAAAAAGTTGTTGAGCCTCATCTTAATGATGATACGACGGTGATACTGATTAGTTCATACTGAGAGTGTAGAATAATTCTATGGTCCATATCCAACAACGAAGGAGCTTGGGAATGTTTTTTAGAGACGCATTACCTAATAACTAGCGGCTCCTTCATTGATAAATTACCTGCACTTCTTAAACAGGGTACCTGCACTTGCAATTTCTGAAAATTGAAACTGGTGTGTCCACTGACTTCTAAAAGCAAGACAGCGTATGAACGATGCTTCTATTCTAAAACTATCAGACATTAGCACAAAAACAGGTTGTGGGCGGATAATATAACCTCAAATTCTCAATCGTTAGTTCGTTACACAGATAGCACAGGGAATCATATGTGGAATCAGCAGAGGGTGACGTGATGCTTACATTGGATTTCTTGGTTTCGAGCACATCAGGGTGTGGCTCGTGTTAGTTCTCTGGATCTAGCTAGGTCTAGATTGTCATCGGTATTAGCCAAAATCTATGCCTCTGTGAATGTATCCGAGAGAGAATCGAGAGGGAGAGAGAGGATAGAGATAGAGATATATGACCTTCACTTCCCTTTGATGAAGACGGAGTGGAGGTAGACATGATGGCGGCGGTTGTGAGCCAGCAGTGGGATTGACGGAGCTTCCCGTCGCTTCTGCGCTAACCCTAGATCGGTAGGGATTGTTACGGTGGGGTGGTGGCAGCGTCAAAACCCTGTGTGGCGTGCCCCGACCCCCCACCTCTTTATATTTTGCAGCGCGACAGGGGCCCGTCAACCATATTCGGTTGTGCGCCCCCGATCAGGGCGCGGTTGACCAGGGGGGCTCGAAGTGGCCGTTGGGCCACTCGAGAGAGAGATCAATCTAACATTCTCCCCCTTGATCTCAACTTATACTTTTAACTTTATTCCTTTTACTTTTACTTGTTTCATCACATATTGATATATAGAGCATGTTTCATCGTCACAGCTCAATTGCCGATAGAATCAGACAGCTACAATATACCTTTCTGTTTTGAAACAAAAACTGTTACTTTTCGGGCCTCTCTTATCCAGGAATCATAGGCTTTCCATTAAACCCATGCCGGCTATGTGATCTTTGAACACACTGGGTGGTAAGCCTTTCGTTAGCGGATCCGCAAGCATATCCGTTGTCTTTATATGCTCGAGACTTATAGTTTGATCCTGGATTTTATCCTTCACAACATAATACTTTATTTCTATTGGCTTTGTAGCATTACTCGACTTGTTGTTGTGAGCATAGAATACTGCGGGCTGGTTGTCACAGTACATCTTTAGTGGTTTGCAAATGCAATCTACCACTTTCAAGTCGGGTATAAATTTCTTTAGCCATATCGCCTGCCCCGTGGCCTCATAACATGCTATAAACTCTGCATACATCGTGGATGATGCAACTATTGACTGTTTGGAGCTTCTCCACGAAATAGCTCCTCCTGCGAGAGTAAACACGTATCCTGAAGTGGATTTTCTATCATCTTTGTCTCCCGCAAAATCAGCATCTGAATACCCTCTTATCTCTAGGGAATTAGACCTTCTGTATGTTAGCATGAGGTCCTTGGTGCCTTGCGCATAACGCAATGCTTTCTTTACCATTTTCTAGTGCTCTGTGCCTGGATTCTCTTGATATCTACCGAGTACCCCGGTGATAAAAGCTAAGTCAGGGCGAGTGCACACTTGTGCATACTGTAAGCTTCCAACGGCCGAAGCATATGGTACTGATTTCATTTGATCGATCTCATATTGGTTCTTGGGACATTGGAATTTCCCAAAACTATCGCCCTTGACTATAGGAGCAGGTGTGGCAGAACTCGCATGCATATTAAACCTTTTGAGAACTTTCTCAAAATATGCCTTTTGCGATAGTCCTAAGACTCCATTCGTTCTATCTCGGTGAATCTCTATGCCCAAAACATATGAGGCTTCACCAAGATCCTTCATATCAAAGTTCGAGGATAAGAACTTCTTTGTTTCTCGTAGAAGACTGACATCACTGCTAGCAAGCAAGATATCATCCACATACAAGATTAGGAAAATGTATTTCCCACTTTTGAACTTTGCATAAATGCAGTTATCCTCAACATTTTCTTTAAATCCAAAACTCTTTATTGTATCATTGAATTTTAGATACCACTGTCTAGAAGCCTGCTTTAATCCATAGATGGATTTCTTTAGATGACATCCCATATCTTCCTTGCCTTCCATTATAAACCCCTTGGGTTGTTTCATGTAGACCTTTTCTTTTAGATCTCCATTCAAAAATGCCGTCTTTACATCCATTTGATGTAGCTCTAAATCAAAATGTGCAACTGGTGCCATTATGATTCTGAAGGAATCCTTACATGAGACCGGAGAAAATGTCTCATTGTAATCTACCCCTTCTCTTTGTGTAAAGCCTTTTGCCACAAGACGTGCTTTATACTTTTCTACATTCCCATTAGAGTCATACTTTATTTTGTAGACCCATTTACAGCCTACTGTTTTGGCTCCTTTGGGAATATCCTCTAAGTCCCAAACATCATTGGAACTCATCGATTTCATTTCATCTTCCATAGCCTCCACCCATCTAGATGAGTGACGGCTTCTCATGGCTTCTTCATATGAGGTGGGATCACCTTCCTTATAAGCCGTTTCTGTGTTATAAACTTTATAATCACTAGAAATAGCTGACTTTTTACGTCTTGTAGACCTTCTGAGGCCTTCATTCTCTTGTTCATGTCGTGCCTCAACTTCTGGCACATCCTCTTGAGAAGACTGCTGCTCCTCCCTTTCATGCTCAACTTCGGGTTCAGTCGGCTCCTGACGGGCAGGTTCCGAATCTTCACCTCTAGTTGTCATGGTTGGAGTCACAACAAGTGCTTGCACCGCAACCTCAAGGGTTGACGATGCAGGTACAACAGGTAGCGAGAAAAACGGCTCTTGAATCATTGGATTAGGTGCACACACCCTCTTCTCATCAAGATCAATTTTCCGAGCTTCCATGCTCCCCCTCATCATTTCGTCCTCTAAGAAGACCGCATGTCTCGTTTCTACAAACTTTGTGTATCTGTCTGGACAGTAGAAACGATAACCTTTTGATTTATCAGGATAGGCAATGAAATGGCAACTCACTGTTTTGGTATCTAACTTTGCAATGTTTGGATTAAACACTTTTGCCTCAGCTGGGCTCCCCCACACCCTGAGGTGTTGTAGGGATGGAACTTTTCCTGTCCACAGCTTGTACGGTGTTTTGGGCACCGACTTGCTTGGTACTCTGTTGAGAATGTGAATGGCGGTTTTAAGTGCCTCCATCCATAATCCCAATGGCAAAGTGGAATAACTCATCATACTGCGTACCATATCCATAAGAGCACGGTTACGCCTTTCAGCTACTCCATTTTGTTGAGGTTCGCCCGACATTGAATACTGGGCTACTATGCCATTCTCCTGTAAGAACCTTGCAAAAGGTCCATGGACTTGGCCATATGGAGTGTGTCTGCCGTAGTACTCCCCCCACGGTCATATCTCACTATCTTTATTCTTTTATCATGTTGATTTTCAACTTCAGCCTTGAATATCTTAAATTTATCCAACGCTTCAGATCTTTCTTTAATTGGATATATGTATCCATATCGGGAGTAATCATCTGTGAACGTTATAAACGAGTCATAACCATCCACACTTTTCACAGGAAATGGTCCACAAATATCGGTGTGAATAATTTCCAGTGTTGTTGTACTTCGGTTTGCACCCTTTTTAATTTGCTTTACATACTTTCCTTTAATGCAATCTATGCATTGCTCTGTTTCTGAGAACTCTAGCGGAGGAAGAATATCATTTTTGATTAGTCTTTCTATTCTCCCCCTCGAAATATGGCCCAAGCGATAGTGCCATAATTTCGATGAGTCACGAGTTCTCTTTCTTTTCTTTTGTTCGTTATTCGAACTAGAAACATGCTCATTCATTCTACACACATAATAAACTTTTTCACGCAAAGATAATAAATAAATCTCATTATGGAGGAAAACTACCCCCATATGGCACAGTTGCCATGTCCAAAATAACGCTCATGTGTACTTTCCTTTTACTAGCTGTTTGATCAGCTGAGTAGCATATACCTTTGAAGAGCCAATGAAATGACTCTTTATCTTTTCTAGGTACTCCCTTACGGAAGCACACTCTACAACTGAGTCCACAATGGCGTTCTCAATTGTATTCTTTATAAATTTCATACATTTTTCTGTTGGCTATTAGCCACTTTCTATTTTCAACGGAATATGACAACTCCAACGGAGCATAGTCCATTTTCTTTCTTTCCCATGTAGCATCATCATCACATGGCTCTCTAACATGCTCTTTTGGCATGACAGGCTGCGGAGTGTTCACAACCCAGTCAACCTTAGCACTCACGAAGGCTAAATCCACCTTTTTCCTTTATTCACTTTAATTGTCACCTCTGAGGGTTGAAACGTGATTGATGCAACTCAGCAAGTAATACCCTCTTTCATAAACCACAATGAAGTGAGAAAAACAACAACAATTGCATGTAATAATCCAACGTTGGTTAAAATTAGAACATACAACTGCTTATGCAATTATGACTATATCACCGTTGGGCAGAACATAGCAATAAAGGCATATATGAGACTATAACAATTAATCATGATAATTTATTAACAACGTTGGTTATATAATAACATAAATCACAACTATCACTTTAACATGCTCTTAAAAATATTTCTCACTTTAGTCCTATTTTCTTTATTAAGAGCAATTTTATTCAATTTGCAGCGGAAAACATGAATAACAAATTCATACACTTTATACTTTATACGCTATATTTCATTCACTTTTGTATTCCCTAAACAATAATTTCGTTGGAAAACATTGAATAGGAAAAAACTAGACTTAATTTGCAAAATGGACCAATTACTATTAATTCTGCTTCTCTAATTGAATAAAACAGAACAGAAAAAAAAACGTCAGAAAAATAGCCCAGCTCTCTTTGGCCCGGCCCATGGCCTGGCTATTCGTGCCGCGCGCACGCGCGGCGAATAACTGCCTGGCGCCCAGCGCCTTCTCTCAGGCCGAAAGGGCCCAGCAGTCTGTTAAGAGCCCGGGGCGCTCTTTTCTGTTTGCCGCCCGGGGCAATGTGGAAACTGGCCTGAGGCCCAGTCCACGCCCAGTGTTGGAGCTTTCGGCCTGCTGGCCCATGGACGAGCTAGGGTTTGATCCCCGCCGTCCGATCAAATCCAACGATCGAACGCCGTTTTCGGTGGATCAAAACAACGTGCTGTGCTGGCCGGGGTGAAAACCCTAGCTCATTTCCACCCCCGGGCGCCTCTCTGTTGCTCTCGCGGCGGAAAAACCGCGCCCGCCGCCGGCCGCTCACGCGCGTTCACGCGCCGTGCGTGCACGTCGCCGGTGTCGACGGAGGGCAATGGCGCCGTGCTGGCCGCCTCCTCCTATTCCCCTCCCCTTCTTGTGACAGAGAGAGCAATGGAGAGCGGCTCTGCTCTGTCTCTCTGCTCGAGTGGTAGCTCCGCCGGCCGCCGGTGATGACGGCGGTCACCTCGGCGCCACGCGGGCCTCTCCTTTACCTTTCCACCTCTACCCTCACCACTTCTGTGAGAGAGAGTGAGAGATTCGCTGGGCTGCGCCCTCCTTTTGTTCCCGTTCCCAACGGGGAACTGACTGCGAACATGGCGCCGTCGCCTCCCTTCTCGCCGGTGGAGCGTTCCCTCGCGGTGAGCGCTCTTCCGTCGAATGGAGTGGCTGCGGTGCCCCTTTTCCTCCCCGGCGGCTCTTCTTCCCGCGCCTCCAAGGATGCGCACGGGATAGAGAGGAGCGGCGCGGCCGTGTTGCCGGCGCACTGTTGCCGGTGAGGTCTTTTCCCTTCTCCCATCTTTTTTAACCTTTGTTAGGGATTAGGGTTCTTTTGCGGTTGGGGATTCATTTCTTTGGAACTTTCTTTCACCGAAACAAACTAGAGCCTAGGAGTGCTCTGATACCAATGTTAGTTCTCTGGATCTAGCTAGGTCTAGATTGTCATCGGTATTAGCCAAAATCTATGCCTCTGTGAATGTATCCGAGAGAGAATCGAGAGGGAGAGAGAGGATAGAGATAGAGATATATGACCTTCACTTCCCTTTGATGAAGACGGAGTGGAGGTAGACATGATGGCGGCGGTTGTGAGCCAGCAGTGGGATTGACGGAGCTTCCCGTCGCTTCTGCGCTAACCCTAGATCGGTAGGGATTGTTACGGTGGGGTGGTGGCAGCGTCAAAACCCTGTGTGGCGTGCCCCGACCCCCCACCTCTTTATATTGCGCAGCGCGATAGGGGCCCGTCAACCATATTCGGTTGTGCGCCCCCGATCAGGGCGCGGTTGACCAGGGGGGCTCGAAGTGGCCGTTGGGCCACTCGAGAGAGAGATCAATCTAACAGCTCGTGTATGCCTCATGTGGCATTGGGACAGCGAGAGCAGCGCCTGCTCCTGCTCATCACTGTTTCCAAGCTGCCTCAAACTCGTGTCTGCACGTTCTTGCTCGAGGGGCAGTTCGAGGCGGCAGCGGACCCGACCCCAATCCAGCGCTTGATAACATAAACGGGAGGATCTCGCGCGTCTCTTCGTGGTGGGGTTCAGGGCAGGCTGAAGGATGAGAACAGTGCAGGGAAGACTCAGGTTGCGTATGAGTGTAGGAGCAGGGGCATCGGAGGCCGGCTTGGACGATACTGGAGGACCGGGGCGGGCACATGGGAGCAAGGTGCAGCGGCTACACGGTGGCAGCGGCAGGGGCGAGCCCCGTGGCGAGAAGAAGCATGGGAGTTCGGGCTCACAACGGAGGCAGAAGTGCCGCGGCCGGCGGCAAGCAGAAGAACATGGGCCACATGACGGAGAGGTTGGGGGCAATAGGTCATCCGGCGACGCGCAGGAGCATCGAAGCGGCGTGGTGGTGCACCGGGGCGCGACGGAGACGGTGAGGTCGAGAGTGGGATGGCCAGGACAGAGGAAGAGTCGCAGAGGAACTCATGCGCTGGAAAACGGGATCGGTAGAAAGAGCTGTGGCGAGGTTTGGCTATAAACCGGATGGGGTGGAACTTTTCAACCATTGGAACCCAACTTGGTGGTCGCTAGTGAACTTGGTGGCAGGCCTATGGCCTGGGCAATGGACAGCGCAGCAGGCCTATGGCGTGGGCAATTGCAGTGAATGGGCCCCACACCAGTCCAAAGAGGTATTATGTGACACACATTGCTAAAGAGAGAAATTGTAACCAGGGAAAGTTTGGACCAGACGCATATGGAATCTCAACACGAGATGGATGGCCATGATTGCTATGTCTAGTAGATTGTTTGATAGGAAAGCTTTTGTCTATATATATATATATATATATATATATATATATATATATATGAAATATGCCCGTGCGTTGCAACGGACGTAGAGAACATTTATAGAGACGGAGACACACAAACTATGCTATTATTCATATAAGTCTAGGTTTTCCTTGGATTTCGGCCGTGTGCATTTCACGATGCAGAGGCTGGGTGTAATGCTTAACGATTTAAGTAATAACAAATCCCTTTATCAAAAAAAAATTCTAGGTTTTCCACGCATTGCAACGGATGAAAAACACATGTTAGAGAGACGGAAACACACAATGTATACCATTGTTGGTATAAATATAGATCATTATTATTTTCACCGACTGATGTTAAAATGAACAAGGTCTTTCTTAGTGTCGTTACTCCCCTGTTAGTCTGCAAAATTAACTATTGAGACAAAGTTATCTGATTACGGGAAGAACATAAACTCCTCGTGTAAAGAATAAATTATCAATGTTAATCAAACTTATAAAATTGTCTCAACACATCAAAATATTTAGTACTAAAAAAAATTGCTATATGTTTCGTCTATGAAGATGACTCTTTGAACATATGGCATCACCTCAATTTCATAGTTTTCTATTAAAAAAATTACTAACACCAACTGTCTATTTGAAAACTCCAACTTCATGAACGATGTTGCTAGGCCAATTGGGAAATCAGATTCGCCAACCGGGTGCGTGTCTTTGACTGAAGCGCGAGCGAAAAATCATCATCGACTCCCCCGTAGTCTGTAAAAAGAAATCCAATCTTACGCAATAAGTTTTCTTTTCTGATTGTGGAGAAAGATTGAACACGAGGAGATAGCTATAAACCCCAGCTAACATACGGATGAACCAGATCAATTCACACAATACACATGAACCCATCTTGTAGATCCTAGCAAAAGTGGCACTTATCAGATTGGGTGCAGATTGTTGATCATATGCAATTTGTTTAACAAAAATTGGGAAGTTTAAAATAAGTTCCTGGTGCAGTGAGTTTTGGACATTCAGTATCAAAACTCAGGCTATTGCAGCTTAGAAATTCAGAATCAACTCTGAAGCAACAACCAACGATGTTGCAAATCAAAACTAACGCTTTCCATACAGAAGTGCCTAAAGCTTTCACTCAAGTTGATAATCACGACAGTGAAGTGCATAATGATTAATCTTTCACATTGTAGCAGAGAACTTGTAAGCATAGGCAACCAATTGAGGTACTCCATTGCCTGAAAGCAAGCAAACAGAGCCTGAGCAAGATTCAGTAAGTTAGACAGATCAATAAACAGAAGCTTAAAGTTAGAATGAAAATAAATTTTACTTCGGCTAATGTAAAAAATTGCAAAAAGGACAAAAATATTTTGTGCAAAAAAAGACACTAACCTTCATGTTCCACATTGACCCCAGCACACATAGCTGTGCATTTGCAGAATTACCAATACTGCAAACTAATGTATAGGTCCTACACAATTTAAAAGACAACAACAATTTGATCTGTATTCGCAAAAAAGTGTAAAAACAATCGTGAGGTCTGAATAACGACAATGTTGCAGTTCCACGGAGTAACAAAGAGAGGAACAAAAAACGCTTTTCAGGTACCTCTCTTCTAAGCATACCCACTCAAGGAGATCACGTCCAGATTGGTGCTATTTCAGGAAAGTTAAAAGAAAAAGTAGACGACACACGGTAGTCTCCAGCACATGGTGTCAGCACAATCAACACTTATTCGTGACTCGTCTGGATCACTATGCTCAAATTCGTGAGAAGCCCATGCACTCGACCGGCTGGACAGGTGACACTCCGCCATTCTTCCATGGGTGAGGAGGGCGACCAGGGCGCCTACAAAGCCTGTAGCTGGCACAATTGGAGCGAGATGGAGGCGTGGAGCGAGGATACGTGGGCACCCAGGTCGTCCAAATTTTAGAGGAGCTGCGCATCGGCGAGCAGGCGAGCGGAACGATAAGATGGCAACCTCCAGCTTGGCCGTAGTCATCGCTGAGTACTGGTCACCTTGCTACAAGTCACAGAGGCAACGAGCTAGCCCATGGGAGCTGGTCCATCGGGATCGATCCGCCTGAGCGTTTCGCAACGCCAGACAAGGAAACAGGTGGCTTTGTTGACCCGGTACTGTGTATGGATTCGATTTGGTATTGTTGTTGGAGTCTGATACGGGTTCGTTTTGACGTAGCAGCTACCACAAGCGATCCGGGATCCGGGAAACACCTCAGACACGTATCCTTAAAACAAATTATATAGTGGACATAGAGGTTAGTTATAGATTTTGTGGGAGGGCAAACCGATAAAATACATGATGGACCGGAAGAAACCTTCCTCTCTTTATTATTATTAGGTAAAGATTAGATAGAGATTATATTACTAGTAAGTATGCCCGTGTATTGCAACGGCTGAAAAATATTCTACATCGGAGAAGCGTAATTTTCCATCTTCTCACTTCCAATTTGCAATCAAGATAAGTAACATGTCATGTTTTGTAAAATAGGGCCATTTGAAATAGTATATAAGCCAAAAATATGTATATGTTCAATAAAGTGAGGATATTTGGCTTCAAAAATACCCTAAGTGAAACATCAATTTAACAATACGCTCACTTCAAATATTTGGCTTCGAACATGCCGAGAGGGGCTTCACAGATTATGGTGATTAATTGATACTGATCGGCAAAAGGTTATCTAACAATTAACATGTCCTACCTGTCAGGTTTAAATCTTTCGGTTAAGGTCCTAAGGACAGCAAATTAGGGCAGTTCCGTTTCTTTTGCAAGTGGTACTTTTAGCCAATCTGATTTTGTTTCCTTCAAATTGAGAAGATGGGTAGATTAAATAGCACATCATACAACAACTTACCTTGAAACTAACTTTGTCGTCGAGGCAAGCATACTAATCTGATTTCACTTCCTTCAAAATGACACGGTTATGAGGCCTACAGCTTGATTGATCAAATATCACTTCAGACTCATAACGCGCATCCCAATTAAAGGAAAATGTATTGAATGATGAAACTAATATTTGTACCTCTAGCAGATTTGCATGGTAATTCATGGAAATAGACAGCTCGGATTATCCGCTGGATTTTTCTCCAGGCATCATCCTTAAAAGTATGTAGAAAATCTATGTTTACCATGTATACATACCATATAAATTCCACCATGATGTCCAATTACCTTCAAATTAATACAAATTTTATAGTCGCCCCGTTGTTTGTAGGTGAAAAAATATGCAAAAGAATTAGCAGATCCTAGAGAATGTCTGTTATCTGAACTTCTCCTGGCAGCAATAAAATGCCAGGAACTATCTAGTGCCTAGCAGCGAGTTGCATAACATTCCACACATGGCCATCATCAGCCGTCCAGAACCTCCCAAGTCAAAAGACACAAACGGATTGAGCGAAAAAATGAGAGGCAAGGGTAGGATGCAGGAACCCCGTTCACTCATCTGCTAAACAGCCTGCAACACCGAACATGTACATCAGCGACAGAGCTGGCCGGATCGGCAACGACTGTGAACTGACCCTGCCGCATGGCCCTGTAGCCCAACTGACCTAGCCCATCAAGAACCCCCGTAACAAAGCTTCGGCCCTGTCTTGTAGCTCAACCAGGTGCGAGGGAGCACCTGTCCAGCGCTCGGCCACCTTCGACATCGCCGGTTTTAGTTGACCATGCTTGCTACTATCTGAGGGAGAGGTCACCGCCTTGCTGCCCAACCTTTTTTTTTTTGAGAATAAACATAACTGTATTAAGCACGCAAGCCGCCTCATTAAAAACCTTTCAGCCCCCTTAGGTACCCTGGTAAGAAAAAGAGCGCGTCAGAAACTTGCGGCCAACCAGAACAATTCAATCGGGCTTACACTCCTTCCTGATACAACCATCAAGGAAGGCAGGGGTATAATTCACCCAGAGGCATCTTCTCCTAACACTACTACATTGCTTAGCACATAGATGAGCTGCACAATTAGCACTTCTAGGAGCAAACACTACCCTGATTGACTCTAGATTAGCAGATAACTCACTAACTTCAGCCAGTATAGTAGC
The DNA here is from genome assembly GCA_028641055.1 of Alopecurus myosuroides. Lineage (NCBI taxonomy): Eukaryota > Viridiplantae > Streptophyta > Magnoliopsida > Poales > Poaceae > Alopecurus > Alopecurus myosuroides. Next base: position 371,371,403 of record CM054059.1, read on the forward strand.
CACTATGGATCTCTTAAAAGAAGAGTCGGACCATATTTGAACAATTTGCATTGAGTCAGATTCTGCAATGATATTTCGAATTCCCCTATTGAGAGCAAATCTTAAACCATCTCGAAGTGCATAGGCCTCCATAATAAGAGGAGAAGCCATCGAATCATACCGAATTGCTTGGGCAGAGATCAGTACACCCGTGGCATCACGCAACACTGCCCCCGAGCTGCCACACCGATCATTGGCAGAAAAGCTCGCATCAACATTGAGTTTAATAAACCCCGGGTCCGGTGGTTTCCAACTCGCCACAGCCCGCGCAGGTGCCTGGCTACTCGAACCTGAAAGAATAAGATCGTTAGTTAAATCGATAGTCCATTTCACGGATTGAGCCACTGTCCTCGAAATTTCACCATGTTTTCTAGCGTTTCTTTTAGTCCAGACGGCCCAAGCACTACAAAGAATAATTGCACTCTTTTTAACTTCCAAATGAGCAGTATCAATCATGTCCATTGCCCAATTTTCCGGGTGCAACCTGGGGATTTGTACATCCAACGCTGACCGTATCTCTGACCAAAAGTTCTTAGCCCAAACACAACTGAAAAGAGCATGGAAAATAGACTCAGACTGCCCACATTCGTCACAGAAATCCACTCTTCCGATGTGTCTTTTATATAACGTGTTCTTCGTAGGGATATAGCCCTTAATGACCCTCCACCAGAAGTTTTTTACTTTAGGAGGTACTGGAATTTTCCACAATTTCTTCCAGATAGGATTATCTTTACCTGACGAAGACCCCTCTCCCGGATCATTATCATTGCTTAATAGACACTTATATGCAGACCTCACAGAGAAGAAACCAAGTCGTTCAGGTTGCCATGCCCAGTGATCATCCATGAACATGCCGACGAGGATTCTCAGTACAGCTTCCGCATCAGCATGCATTAAGTTTGCTCTGACACTACTCTCGATCCAAGTATTAGACAGAGGGTCCAATAATTCGCTAACCATGTTGACAGTGCTATGAACCTCACGCCTGAGGAGTTTACCCAACACATTATCAGGTATCCACGGGTCACGCCACACATTAATTGAGGTACCATCACCAACCCTTCTAATGAGCCCTAGTTTGAGGGCCTCTCTTCCGTGGAGTATTGCTCTCCAAGTAGCTGATGAATTTTTCTTCTTAGAGGCCGCCATAAAATCACAATTATGAAAATATTTACCTTTGAGAACTCTAGCACACAGGGAGTCTGGATTTGTTAGAATTCTCCATCCTTGTCTCGCAAGCATAGCTTGATTGAATAGGAAGAGGTCCCTAAAACCCATACCTCCATCACACTTTGGTATAGCCACTTCTCTCCATTTACACCAATGCATTTTCCTGCCCTTCTCATCACCACCCCACCAAAAACGGGCTACAATGGTTGTAATCTTCTTTAGTAATTTTTTAGACAATTTGAAACAACTCATAGAATAGGTAGGTATGGCCTGGCAGATTGCTTTAATCAAAACCTCCCTCCCGGCACTATTGAGATGTTTATGCACCCATCCATTAACCAATCTTTTAATTTTGGTAACAATACCTTCAAAAGCAGCATTCGAAGATCTACCCACCGCCGTGGGGAGACCCAGGTATTTCTCCACCAATGCTTCATTGGATATACTCGTAGTTGTATGCATCACATGTTTCATATCAGCAGAACAATTGGCACTAAAGAAAATGGCAGATTTTGATTTGTTAACCATTTGCCCCGAACCAATATGGTATCTGTCCAAAACATCATTAATCCTCTAAGCCCCCGCAAGACTAGCTTGCGTAAAAATAAGGCAGTCGTCAGCAAATAGAAGATGAGATATCCATGGTGCATGTATGCCAACTCTTAAGCCCCTAGACAAATAACCTGTACCAAGATTTTTAAGAAGACAGGTTAAACCTTCTGAACAAATAAGAAATAAATATGGGCTTATAGGATCTCCCTGCCGAATACCCCCTGAAGGGGTAAAGTTTTCAGAAATAGAACCATTCACTTTCACTGAAAAAGAAGCTGATTCAACACAAGCCATCACTCGATCGATCCAGAAACCCGAGTATCCCAGCTTCTCCATAATCCTTCTCAGATAACTCCACTCCACGCGATCATAAGCCTTTGCCATATCTAATTTGATAGCACAATCTCCAACTTTCCCTTTCTTACGTTTGAGGTAATGGATGCATTCATAAGCCGTAAGAACATTATCAGTTATTAGTCTTCCTGGGACAAAGGCACTCTGTTCATCAGAGATAATCTCCTCCAAAATTGGTCTCAATCTCATCGCCATTACCTTGGAAGCGATTTTATAAAGTACATTGCAGAGGGAGATTGGCCTAAACTGAGTTAGGGAATTTGCACCATCCACTTTCGGAATTAGAACAAGAATAGTCTTGTTCACCTCCTCTGACATTTTCCCTGTTAGAAAGAATAGTTTAATCGCATTAGTAACCGAAACCTTAAGCATATACCAATGCCGAATATAAAAACCAGCCGTGAGACCATCTGGTCCTGGAGACTTATTTGGGTGCATCATGAATAAGGCCTCCTCCACTTCCGAATCAGAGATCTGCTTAATAAGAGATTCATTCATTTGTCGAGTCACTTTGTAGGTGAAAAAATATGCAAAAGAATTAGCAGATCCTAGAGAATGTCTGTTATCTGAACTTCTCCTGGCAGCAATAAAATGCCAGGAACTGTCTAGTGCCTAGCAGCGAGTTGCATAACATTCCACACATGGCCATCATCAGCCGTCTAGAACCTCCCAAGTGAAAAGACACAAACGGATTGAGGGAAAAAATGAGAGGCAAGGGTAGGATGCAGGAACCCCGTTCACTCATCTGCTAAACAGCCTGCAACACCGGACATGTACATCAGCGACAGAGCTGGCCGGATCGGCAACGACTGTGAACTGACCCTGCCGCATGGCCCTGCAGCCCAACCGAGCTAGCCCATCAAGCACCCCCGTAACAAAGCTTCGGCCCTGTCTTGTAGCTCAACCAGGTGCGAGGGAGCACCTGTCGAGCGCTCAGCCACCTTCGACATCGCCGGTTTTAGTTGACCATGCTTGCTACTATCTGAAGGAGAGGTCACCGCCTTGCTGCCCAACCTTTTTTTTTAGAATAAACATAACTATATTAAGCACGCAAGCTGCCTCATTAAAAACCTTCCAGCCCCCTTAGGTACCCTGGTAAGAAAAAGAGCGCGTCAGAAACTTGCGGCCAACCAGAACAATTCAATCGGGCTTACACTCCTTCCTGATACAACCATCAAGGAAGGCAGGGGTATAATTCACCCAGAGGCATCTTCTCCTAACACTACTACATTGCTTAGCACATAGATGAGCTGCACAATTAGCACTTCTAGGAGCAAACACTACCCTGAATGACTCTAGATTAGCAGATAACTCACTAACTTCAGCCAGTATAGTAGCCACTATGGATCTCTTAAAAGAAGAGTCGGACCACATTTGAACAATTTGCATTGAGTCAGATTCTGCAATGATATTTCGAATTCCCCTATCGAGAGCAAATCGTAAACCATCTCGAAGTGCATAGGCCTCCATAATAAGAGGAGAAGCCATCGAATCATACCAAATTGCTTGGGCAGAGATCAGTACACCCGTGGCATCACGCAACACTGCCCCCGAGCTGCCACACCGATCATTGGCAGAAAAGCTCGCATCAACATTGAGTTTAATAAACCCCGGGTCCGGTGGTTTCCAACTCGCCACAGCCCGCGCAGGTGCCTGGCTACTCGAACCTGAAAGAATAAGATCGTTAGTTAAATCGATAGTCCATTTCACGGATTGAGCCACTGTCCTCGAAATTTCACCATGTTTTCTAGCGTTTCTTTTAGTCCAGACGGCCCAAGCACTACAAAGAATAATTGCACTCTTTTTAACTTCCAAATGAGCAGTATCAATCATGTCCATTGCCCAAATTTCCGGGTGCAACCTGGGGATTTTTACATCCAACGCTGACCGTATCTCTGACCAAAAGTTCTTAGCCCAAACACAACTGAAAAGAGCATGGAAAATAGACTCAGACTGGGAAAATAGACTCAGACTGCCCACATTCGTCACAGAAATCCACTCTTCCGATGTGTCTTTGATATAACGTGTTCTTCATAGGGATATAGCCCTTAATGACCCTCCACCAGAAGTTTTTTTACTTTAGGAGGTACTGGAATTTTCCACAATTTCTTCCAGATAGGATTATCTTTACCTGACGAAGACCCCTCTGCCGGATCATTATCATTGCTTAATAGACACTTATATGCAGACCTCACAGAGAAGAAACCAAGTCGTTCAGGTTGCCATGCCCAGTGATCGTCCATGAACATGCTGACGGGAATCTCAGTACAGCTTCCGCATCAGCATGCATTAAGTTTGCTCGGACACTACTCTCGATCCAAGTATTAGACAGAGGGTCCAATAATTTGCTAACCATGTTGACAGTGCTATGAACCTCACGCCTGAGGGGTTTACCCAACACATTATCAGGTATCCACGGGTCACGCCACACATTAATTGAGGTACCATCACCAACCCTTCTAATGAGCCCTAGTTTGAGGGCCTCTCTTCCGTGGAGTATTGCTCTCCAAGTAGCTGATGAATTTTTCTTCTTAGAGGCCGCCATAAAATCACAATTATGAAAATATTTACCTTTGAGAACTCTAGCACATAGGGAGTCTGGATTTGTTAGAATTCTCCATCCTTGTTTCGCAAGCATAGCTTGATTGAATAGGAAGAGGTCCCTGAAACTCATACCTCCATCACACTTTCGTATAGCCACTTCTCTCCATTTACACCAATGCATTTTCCTGCCCTTCTCATCACCACCCCACCAAAAACGGGCTATAATGGCTGTAATATTCTTTAGTAATTTTTTAGACAATTTGAAACAACTCATAGAATAGGTAGGTATGGCCTGGCAGATTGCTTTAATCAAAACCTCCCTCTCGGCACTATTGAGATGTTTATGCACCCATCCATTAACCAATCTTTTAATTTTGGTAACAATACCTTCAAAAGCAGCATCCGAAGATCTACCCACCGCCGTGGGGAGACCCAGGTATTTCTCCACCAATGCTTCATTGGATATACTCGTAGTTGTATGCATCACATGTTTCATATCAGCAGAACAATTGGCACTAAAGAAAATGGCATATTTTGATTTGTTAACCATTTGCCCCGAACCAATATGGTATATGTCCAAAACATCATTAATCCTCTGAGCCCCTGCAAGACTAGCTTGCGTAAAAATAAGGCAGTCGTCAGCAAATAGAAGATGAGATATCCATGGTGCATGTATGCCAACTCTTAAGCCCCTAGACAAATAACCTGTACCAAGATTTTTAAGGAGACGGGTTAAACCTTCTGAACAAATAAGAAATAAATATGGGCTTATAGGATCTCCCTGCCGAATACCCCTTGAAGGGGTAAAGTTTTCAGAAATAGAACCATTCACTTTCGCTGAAAAAGAAGCTGATTCAACACAAGCCATCACTCGATCGATCCAGAAACCCGAGAATCCCAGCTTCTCCATAATCCTTCTAAGATAACTCCACTCCACGCGATCATAAGCCTTTGCCATATCTAATTTGATAGCACAATATCCAACTTTCCCTTTCTTACGTTTGAGGTAATGGATGCATTCATAAGCCGTAAGAACGTTATCAGTTATTAGTCTTCCTGGGACAAAGGCACTCTGTTCATCAGAGATAATCTCCTCCAAAATTGGTCTCAATCTCATCGCCATTACCTTGGAAGCGATTTTATAAAGTACATTGCAGAGGGAGATTGGCCTAAACTGACTTAGGGAATTTGCACCAGCCACTTTCGGAATTAGAACAAGAATAGTCTTGTTCACCTCCTCTGACATTTTCCCTGTTAGAAAGAATAGTTTAATCGCATTAGTAACCGAAACCTTAAGCATAGACCAATGCTGAATATAAAAACCAGCCGTGAGACCATCTGGTCCTGGAGACTTATTTGGGTGCATCATGAATAAGGCCTCCTCCACTTCCGAATCAGAGATCTGCTTAATAAGAGATTCATTCATTTGTTGAGTCACTTTGCACTCCACCACATCAGTCACCATCTCGGGATTAATATTTCCCTCCGAAGTAAACAAGGATTTATAGAACCTCGCAGCTTCACTTTCAATATCACTTTGCTTGGTGATCACTGTATTATCCTCCAAACGCAATGACTTTATCCTGTTCTGTCTACCCCTCTCTTTCGCCTTTGCATGAAAAAAAGAGGTATTACGGTCCCTCTCTTTTAACCATTGAACCCGGGACCGTTGTTTAGCCATCATCTTTTCTCTAGCTAACAGTTCGGAAATGCGATCCATAAGGACCCTTTCCGCTCGAGAGGGGCCCTGCCACAAGGACCTGGACCGAAGTTCTTCAAGCCGCTGCCTCATATTTTTTAGTTGCTTTTGTACGTTGCCAAACTCCTTATAGCTCCACTCTTTTAAATTTCAGCTAACAGTACCGAGAGCGTTAGAAACCACAGCCAAATCCCCCACGGGTGGGATCCATGCCTCCTCCACCACTGAGTTATACCTCTCATGACGAGTCCATGCGTTCTCAAACCTAAAAGGCTTACTGCCATAGACCACCTCCTCCTGTGGCAAAGAATCCACAGCTATGATCAGAGCACAGTGATCTGATTTCGTTGTTTGACAGTGAGTCACCTTAGTATTACCGAAAGTGTCCATGAACGCATCATCTGCAAGTCCTCTATCAAGACGAGCTTTAATATTTCTCGCTCCCTGTTGCCTATTGTCCCATGTATAAGGGAGGCCCGAGAAGCCCAAGTCTGTGAAACGACAGGAGTCTACTGCTTCTCGAAAACCCTCAAACATCCATTCTTGCCGCAAATTGCCACCAAATTGCTCACTATTATGAAGCAGTTCATTAAAATCCCGCGCGCACAGCCACGGAAGATCAAGCTCAATTCTAAAGAATTCCAAAAGCTCCCAACTCCTCCTCGTCCTCGATCTCACCGGCTCACCATAAAAGCCCGTGAATCTCCACTCTGCTGGTCCCAGCCGGGAATTCTTCACTACCACATCAATGTGAGACCTGCTAAAAGATTTGAGGCTCACCACTGATTCATCATTCCAAAAGAGGGACAACCCTCCACTGGAGCCTTCACTCTTAACTGCGAAAGCATGCTGAAAGCCGAACCGAAATCTCATGTCTTTTGCCCTCGTTTCAGACAGTTTGGTATCCGAGAGAAAAACCAAACCGGGGCAGTGCAGTTGAATCAAACTGCACACTTCTTGAACTGTCTCGAGCCGCCCGCAGCCCCGACAGTTCAGACTGAGGATATTCATTGTGCCCGACGGTCTCCCTCGGAGGGAGCCGTCGATCTGTTATCGCTAGAAGCAGAATCACTATCCTGGCCAGTCTTCTTGGACTTCTTCGAGGTTCTCTGTGGCACATATTGAGGTGGGCGAGGAGGAACCAACTCGCCACCAAGAATAACAGCTGAGATGGTCACTGTTTTACCCGAACTAGCAAGCGCATCAGTGAAAACAAGTTTCTTACTAGCTGTAGGGATTACTGCTAGTTCTTGAGTCTATCCAGGTACCGGTACCACCACCTCTGTATTCTTGAGTGGGCTGGATGCAGTATCACTGAAATCATCTCCCTCTGAGTCCATATCATCTGAGTTCCTTTTACGGCCGAAATTATATTGCTCTCTTCCTCTGCCACGAGTCGACGATCTACCGGTAAAACCTCCCCTATTGTTAAATTGATTGCCTTGTATTCTCCTTCTTGCAAAAAGCCACTTCCCGTACTGTATAGCTGACTGATCATGGACGCCATCCCCACACTCTTCCATATCATGGCCCAAAACCCCACAGACATCGCAGAAATATCCGATCTTCTCGTATTTGACTAGCAGGAGTTCCCTCTTACCCCCCACATTCAGCGGGACAAAACGAATCAGAGGGGACCTCACATCGATGCTTGCTCTAACACGCACGTAATCCCCTTCAAAATAACGCGTTGGACGCATCTCTACACTTTGTACCTTGCCAATACGTCTTGCAAGTTCATCGACCAGCCTCTCTACCCGATATAACTCCGGTATAGAGTGTATCTGAGCCCACACATTAGTGCGTTCCAACTTCACCTCCTTTGGATTAATCAGGCCATCATATTCAGCAATCAACACCACCAGTTTCTTGAATAGCCACGGCCCCTGGTTCATCACTTTATTCCAATCTCCGAGACAAAAGAATTTGAGTGTGAAGAGATTGTCATCCACCTCTCTCATCTCCGGTTCGTGTGCTAGGCCCAAAATTCCTCTTAGTGTATCAAACACCGCTGTAGCTGAAACTGGCTTCTTCGTATTCACTTTGGCAACTGCTAGCCATCGGGATTGTTTCTGGAGTTCCTTCAGATCATCTATACCAATGACTACGTCATCCAGTTCGCCCTCACGTAGCTATAGATTCTTCATGGCCCTTGCCAGAGCATCATCTCCACCACAGGCATGAAGCCCTCCACCATCTCCACTGTTAGCCATCGAAAAACCAAACACCAGACGATCGCCTAGGGTTCCAGCCGACGGGGAAACTCGCAGAGAAAAAACTACCGCAGCACCGCGGCGCCTGGTACCCTAAGTACCCCCCCTCTCCGATAGGGATCGGAAGAGGACTCTGAAGCGGAGTCGAGATCGATCTCACCCCGGATGCGGAAATCGCCTCCGGAGGAGCCAGAACCCTAGCAAGCTAGGTCGTAGCAAGTTGCGACTAGACTTGTTGCGTAGCCAGAACCCTTGTTGCCCAACCTTGCTATTGCGTTGCAATCTCCTTGTTGTCTCGCTCTATCTCTCCATCGAATCCCATCTCTCCCCATGCTCTGTGCGCGGGGAACGCGCACGGCGCGGCGCCGTTGTTATCTCCGTCCTCCCCGCCGTTATAGACATGTTCTTGCCCCTCCGCCACGAATTCTTGATGCTCTGTGCAAAAAAAATTGATGTGGGCGGATCTCTGTCATCGCCTCATTGATCTGGTGCGCCTCCAACCTTCCGGATGTGGGCGGCGCTGCAGGAGGTGTAGGATCAACCTTCCCGACGTGGTGCGTTATAGACCATCAGGAGGCAGTCGACTCGGCCGACGGAGCCGACAACTCCATAGACGGCGCCATCTGCTTGAGGGGTGCGGCGGCGGGCACAATATTCGGGTACCCTGGGTAACCTAGGTAGGCGACGAGTTCCGCCTTCGTCTTCAGTTGGACGTACCAATTTCTTTTGGGGTGCTCCAGAGACGGCTCAGTCCACTTGAAAGGTGCGAAGACGTGCATTAGGATTCGGCCGTGCTAGGTATTTCGACATAGGCGTCGAGTCTCGCCTTTGGGTTCCGCTAGGCGTACGTATTCTCGGTGTTTGCCGGTGGGTGCCTCCGATCCTTACTTTACAGCAAAGAGAAGGCCAGGTCTAGCGGTCCCTGGGCAACTTAGCGTATCCATGTTGGACTCTGATACACAAAACCGATAGAGTTCGTTTCTTATATTCTTATAAAATAGATTTTTGACGTACAGAACCAAGAGAAGGAAGAACGGTCTTAGCGTGCAATGGACCTTCGAAGATAGATATTGCAGATTTGAGTAGGACACGGTGGCCTACTCGCCTGGGAAGACACAAACATAGGAAGGATCGCGCTCTTAAAAAAAACTAATTGGTACGACTTACCGGTTACAGGGTGGGTAATTTGTCTCAACTTTGGGGTTAGTTTTATTGACTGACCGACCGACCAAGTAAACAACCAGGGAAGCCTTAACGCTTTTATTATTAGGTAAAGATTACTAGTAAAAATGCCCATGCGTTGCAATGGGTGAGAAAGAATTACATTTGCTATAAAAGCATTATCATTCACTCTAACATTGCTGACACCTAGACCATTTTCGACGAATTCCCGTCAAATTCAATGTGAGGTTTGTGGAGAGGGAATATATCTCTATCCAACTATTTTCTTCTCGATTCTCATCTACCCACTTACAAATTTGTTCAACTTAAATTAATTTGTTAATTCGGCTTTTGACAATCTATGCATATAATTAAGTATATATGCAACCTATGAATTTTGTAATGGATTATTTCAAATACTCAGTTGAAAAACTAATAAATAGTCTTGATGTTTTTCAAAATCTTAATATGCTCATAAAATAATTATAATTCTTCCTCCTCCTTTTTGTACATTCATACATAAATACAAATTCGTTTTTTATTAAGAAAAATTCCAATAGTTAACATGCTCGTGTGTTGCACTGGGATGGAGAATTTTTTTTTACAGAGATGCATTACACACAACTCCCGTCGAAAAGTTCAATGTCAAGGATTGAGCTTGTCGACATTTAAGTGTTCACAGCAACTATGCATGTGCACTGCTACGGTTAATAATGCAGTGAACATAGGTAGTTTCGATGTACTGAATTAAACCAATTAAATTCAATTTATGCGGACACGAACTAAATAAAAAATAATTGACCATGACGAAGCTTTGAATATGTCAGAGCCGAAAACATGACCTAAACCTGTTAAGATGCAGGCAGGAAAAGATAATGACTACAACATTCATTAGCAAATCTTATAAACATTTGATTTTCGCCATATTCTCCAATTTGGATCATTATTTCCCTTATATGAAAAGATAAAAAATTGTACAAATTATATCGTGAATAATATGGAATCGAAAATAGTAAATATTAAATTGATGAACAAACAGGAATAATGAATTACCCCATGTAATAACTATATAAACACCTCCTAGGTCGTTATTGAGGGTTTGCAACAACCGTGTGATGAGGAATCAACTTGCCTACTTATATTGAAGAATGTTTGGGCTAAGGCGAAGCTTTGCTCCGTATTTTTGTTTTTTTCTGTAGCTTCTATATTGAACAAAGCGGGGCTTGATTTTCTTCCTAAGCTCGTGCCTCTTGTCGCTTCTTGTCATTGTTAGGTCTGCTATGTTAATACTCTGCGCAGTTTTCAGAATAATCCATCGGTAATCAGCCAACTGAAATTGGCGATGCAGGGCAGTGACAAAAGCGAACAGCAGCCATGTCACGTGAAGTCGGAGTTGTTTGGAGACGATGATTGAGAGGATCTGATTGACCTAGATGCCGAGCCGCAGATCACACCACAGTTCTACTGCAAATCTACGACTGCACGATCGATCCGCATGCTGCATGGAACCGGCTGCCCTCCTCTCGCAACAGAATCCAAAGTGACTTGCGATGAGGCAGCGCTTTTTTTTTTTTTTTTTTTTTTTTTTTTTTTTTGAGAAACACAGTATAAACACAAGCGTTCACATACACGCGCATAAACTCACCCCTATGAACGCACACACGCACATCCTACCCCTATGAGCACCTCCGAGAGACTGAGCCGCGGGTCTTGAGATTGACGAAGTCACCACAGTCATCTCGCTGTCGACGGGAACGTCGACTCCCACTGAAAGAATATTCCGCCTAAATGCAACACACAGGTGTCAAACCTGGGGTTTGAACTTTGGTGGGCTGGGGGTACAACCACCCTCCTAACCATCCAACCACAGGTTGGTTTGCTTTTTTTTTTTTTTGAAACTCAAATACTTAATATTACTCAGGCAGATTACAAGGAATCTCCAGGCATTCTCGCAACAGAATCCAAAGTGACTTGCGATGAGGCAGCGCTTTTGTTCGCTGCCTTTTTTCTCTTATCGCCTTGCCGTGTTGATAGCTGAGGTCGGGACAGGTACGATAGAAGGACGCCAGGAAACGTGTACAACACGGTCGACAGAAAAGAAAAAACGTATGAAACAAAACAACCCGACTTCGGTGGCACGTGGGTAATTTGTGTCAACTTTAGGGGACAATTTTAATGACGTACCAACAAACCAACCAACCAAGGAAGCCTTAATGATTTTATTATTATTATATTATATTATTATATTATATATATATATTATATATATATATATTAGGTAAAGATTATTATTATTATTAATATAATATTATTATTACTAGCAAAAGTGTCCGTGTGTTGCAACGGGTATAAGAGAATTGAATCTTTTAGCCCGTAAATATACACCGATTTGGTTGTATCATCCGCATATTATTATTTTTGAATTTTTTTATCATGAAATATTTGTGTTTGCAATGCACCTGGGTCTCAAAAACTCACCAGGTGAAAAGTGGTCATAACCGAACTTGATAATCTGTATCACAAATAGTAAATACTTGTTTATTCAACTAAACAATCGGTGTTATGTAAATGACCTACTTTTTCAATTTCACTCGACATCCCCATCAGAAATGGTGCACATTTTTTCCGGCACCAACAAGAGAATGGTTGGCATTTCCATGATGGATAGCCTCATTTTCTGGATTAATAAGTGAGTGGATCATTCTCAATCCTTTGCCCCCAACTTGACGGCCTGAAAAAAGTTCAAAACTTTCTCTACATCATCTAGTATTCCACATAAACTGCCGTTGACTCCCTAGTGCAAGATATTACCACCTGAACCGCATCAGCCAACCAACCGTGTAAGATCATAGGCGTCACCCAAAAAACTCATAAATTTCAAAATTTTATAGTGTGACATCTCATTCTTGTCCTTTTCATGTTCACATGTTTTGATCTGTAACCGGAAGAGTCATCTAGGCATCTAGAGCTTTGGATTCAGTTCCTCCTGTCCTTCCGTTGGAAGCTATGGACCTAAATTTACATAGAGGTTGTTTAGGCCTAAAGAAATCAAGCTAACCGTAAAATACCATGAAAAGAAAAAAGAAGAACATTATGTAAATTTCAATTTGGAGAGATCAAATTAGAAATTCATTAACCAAATATAAGGACCCTTTAGATTTAAGAATTAGGCCCCGCTTGGATCGTTGGAAATTAGCATGGTCCGTATTTTCCTACCCCTCCATAGCAGTATTTTTAGCAGGACGTCCGGAGGTTCGTGGAAATTTCCGACGGTATCGGCTAAAATACCGGGAACCCAAGCGCGCCCTTAAAGAGACAAACATCTTTAGTAATGTACATGCTAGTACCACCTCAGAGAGGTAAAATAATCTAACGTGATATTAAACTTGTAAGATGTAATATGTGTATTTCTTTGAAAATAAAGGAATGGTAGTAAAAAGATTGTTCAGATACGATGTGAGAACATAAGTCTCCTCAAGTGTGTGCAAATAAGACGGTCATATCCATGTCAGATCCATAGAATTAGGAAAAAGTCCATTTTAAACCCTCAACTCGTAGAGGTTAGACAAAATGAATCCTCACCTCGAAATCCCGGTCGATTGCACCCCGAACTATGCAATCCCGGTCTAAATTGAACCTTGTACATGTTTTTCACAGGAAGAATAAAATTATAAATTCTTAATCCTGCTGACCCCACATGTCATATGCATATTCTACCTTGGTCTCTTTGTTCAATCTTGCTACCAGATCCCAAACCAAAACAAATCACTAACCTATCCCGTCTTCTATGACAATCCCAAAATCATCACCACGGACTCCCCGGCATGGCCTCGCGCCTAAGGTCCGCGGCAGAAATACATGCGTGAAGGTCGCCGCTGCCAACACGATCACCAGGGACTGGCGCTCACTGCCCACAGAGCCCCCGTCCAGCGTGGCGGCATTCCCCTATGTGTGTCGGACGACTCCATGGGTCCTCTCACCTTCGGTATGATCGCCTCGCGTTGGCCCCTTTGGTCTTCGCGTAGGACTGCGCCCCAGCTGCACCTGCTGGCAGCAACACATGCATTCACAAGCGGCAGTCAATTGGCTTAGAGAGCATCGAGTAAAAATAGCTAGCGTGCTAATTATCAAGTTTTAATTACACCAATTCGTCCTGGCCTCTGGTTCTCGGCATCACCTCTGTGCTGGATGCTGCAGCCAGGACGCTCTTCGGCACTGCCGCTCGGGCCGATCGTGCGTGTGCAACCTCTTTGCCGCACGATTCGTCTGCGCACTTCTTTTTGGAGCTGGCGGAAGAGCCCGGAGCCCTCACATTCTCCGTTGACCACGCGGCGTTGATGTCCGAAACCAGAAGGGAACTTGGAGAAGATAAATATGACAAATGGGTCCCACTGTCAGTGATAGTAACCTGTAATCCCGGTTTGGGATATTTTTTCCCGTCTGCCAAACACCTCTAAAGTTCAATTTAGACCGGGATTGTATAGTTTAGGGTGCAATCGACCGGGATTTCGAGTTTGGGGTTCATTTCGCCTAACCTCTACGAGTTCACGGTTTAAAATAGACTTTTTCCAATAGAATTATGTAAGTCAAAATTAATGAGTGTAACAATGTTTCGTATTGTGTGAAGGTAACTATTGTAAAACAGCTCCGTTCAAAAAATAAAATTTGTCTGCAGTAGCATGTTGCAAGTATCTTATCGAATGCAAGCAACACATGTAGGATAGTATGTAAAATATTTATAGATCAGGTATGATCCGATATGGATAAAGTCATCACTTAACTTAATTGCATGCTTCGGTGAGGCGGGTCCCATTGGATCGGGCTTGACGAAAGCTGCTCCGCATGGCTGCATAGCTTGATAAGTTTAAACACGGGCTGGAACAAATATGAATCTGCAATTAGCCAAGTTACAGCGTACGGTTATTGTTTGTGAACATATCATGCAGATTAAAAAAAAAGAATGATCCACAAGCATGGTAAATTTTCCTTGAAACTATCATCATGAACGCACGTTAGTAGGAACCTGAACCAACGCTGAAGCATCACCAAAAATCCAGAAGAGTTGAACCAAAAAAAATATGAATAGGGGGTGGCGTATCAAGTGGAGATGGGTGGCAGATAGACCGTGCATGACCGTTGTCTTGCTAGCCCCTGGAAGGGCGTAGTAAAGACGACGCAGTGGCCGTTGTTGTCATACGGGTTACCAACAACATTGGGGACGCTCCGATCGAACATGGAAATGAATAGATCCGACGTTGGTTTAGCTCATTGGGGACATCGGGACAAGGACCAACTCCATGACCGTGTTGCTGGGAGGGACAGGTCTAGGACGACGGGGAACAGCCAGGTGACGGGGCGCTCCAGCACGCGGTAGACCTCCACGAAATCCCCACGACCATCGATCTTGTTGCCGCCAAGGCTCAAGAAAATATGCAATAAGTGGGCTGAAGGTAGCTACCGCGGCGTCTCTGGCCGTGCTGCAGGGCACGCCCGAACCTCGATATTGTGCTCCTGGGAAGGGGATTTGAGCGTTGTCGTTCCTCTTTTTAATATTGGATCGATAGAGTCCTACTATGCACTATCGGAGTAGGACACCGTCTAGGATCAAAACTCTTTTTCATGAGACAGGAAGGACACCGGAAAGGAAAGCCTTGACGTACCAAAAACTACGGGAAAAAAAATGGATATACGACTTATGGGTGGTATGGTGGTAATTTTTATCAACTTGGGTGGCAATTTTGATGACGGACCGACCGGCCGACCAACCAACCGAGGAAGCCTTAATGACTTTATTATTAATTAGGTATAGATTATTACTAGCAAACATCCCCGTGTGTTGCAACGGGTTAAAAAAAACAACTTTGGGATGTTTTTTTTTCACAAATCATAGTTTGCCCTTAAAATCATACACCCATATGACCCTTCTTAGCTCGTATATATTTTAATACAAATCAATCTTAGTAAGTATGAATCATAAATCTGGATACGACGTGTCTAGTTTCAGCTTAGGGTAAAGAACTCCGGACATGCTAAGATAAGATTCCATTGTCTTCTCAACAAATACAAAATTTTGACCATCAAAAAAGATTCAATTGTCTTCCCAACGAATACAAAAATTTCGCAAAAACACAACTCAGTTTATGTTACCACCATAAGGAAACAAAAATATAAATGGAACATAAACTACAAGGATGAGTCATTGTTACTTTTGTTAGTGTATTAATCTCATAAATAAGCTCTTGGCCATGCAATTCTTTTTAATGTTTCTTTAATCATACTTACAACGTCCGTTAAATAAGGCTCAACGTCCTGCAACACAAGAGCAGCGACACATAAAAAATTTACCTGCTATTTTTCACATTAGAATAAGGCTGAACCACCTACTTCACATGGATGTCAATTACGTATTCGGCATGGTCTTGCACACGCTCCCTCCCCTGCTCGACGTGGGCCGCATGGAAGCCATGGACGCCCTTGTCGACCGTGCTGCCGGCGCGGAGCACGGCGTGGATGAGCCTCCTTCTGCACAACCAACAATAGGTATATGTCCGACCATTTCCTCGTCGGACTTCGGACAATCTGGTCATTTTGGCTGCTACTGCCGACCAGTATGTTGCCGTGCATGACCGTCACCTCCTCCGGCTCAACAGACAGCGGCTCGTTGCCCTGGATTAGCGCCGCGTCATGGCTAAGGATATCGATCGCATGCTCCCTCTCCATCACGACGTTGTCCATTGCCGACCAGGCCACCAGGGCCTTGATCCATGTTGTTGATCTAGGACCGTGTACGTGTAATCTGTTCTGACTATATTGGAGGACGGCATGAAACAAAAAAAAAAAAGCTAGGACCCGCAGAGTTAGGCATCCATACCTAAGTACGATCCGGACCGGATTACTATTCAGGTTTGTTTCCAACGTGTACAAACCCTGGGCAGTGGCGGAGCCAGCACATAGGCATTGGGTTCAGCTGAACCCAATGAAATTCTGCTAATCCTTTTATAATTATTATGAATTTGCTCCAAATTACTAACTTATGTGCAGTTGTATAGTGTGGTGAACCCAATGATGAAATTTTTAAGCTTCGCCACTGACCCTGGGTCGTGTTCGGCTTGACCAACTGGGCTGGGCCAAAGGCGGTTCGGGAGGGATTCGTTTTCTGTTTTACACCCAATCCATCGAAGGCGAGACACAACTTACGTACCAAATCAAAACGAACACATGACGTAGCAAACCAACAAAAGAAGGAAAAAACCAGACGGACCAAGGAGAAATCTTAGTTCCTTTATCTTCACCTAATAATAAAAGGAGAAAGGTTTCTTCCGGTCCAACAACAATTTTACTATATTACCCTCCCACCAAGCTAATATCTATCATCTTTGTCCGTCTGCTTCTGGTCTTTTTTTTTTTGGTTTGATATGCGATACAATTTTTTCTTTTGTTTCCGTTTGGTATGCCATAACATTCCAAGTCCTGATGCATTACGACAGATTTTCTTTTAGTTATATAAGCCCTCAGATCCACGGTAGGGGTGTGCTTGGTTTTTGAGACATGCAGCTGCAGATCGTGGATGCCTTCCCTAATTTGCAACCGTGGTGACACTGGTAGAAAATAGGCCTACAGTCCCGGTTCGCCAGGCCCATTAATCCCGTCCGGGCAACCGGGACTAGCTATGCGCGACTGAAGGCCCCCCCCTATAGTCCCGCCACTTACGGACCGGGACTAAAGGCCCGTCCACGTGGGCGCTAGGGGTCCGTCGCGGCGGAGGACCTTTAGTCCCGGTTCTTGTGGCTAACCGGGACTGAAAACCTGCGCAGGTTTAGGGTTTTAGGCCCCCTAAATCTGTTTCCTTTTTAATTTGTTTTGTTTTAATTTCAGTACACATATACATGCATATATATATATGAAATATCAAACAAGGAGAATTCAATAGGAATATATAATATATATTCAATATCGGGTGACCATATATACAAGTTTCCATATTACACAATTAAGATGGACGAGCATACACAAATTCGCACAAGTTTCAAAGTACTCAGGGCTTATACATGCTGATAATAGTCATCGTCGGTGGACGCATGGTACTCTCCTTTCTTATGGATGACATGCCTAAGGAAAAATCCTGCTATTTCCTCTTGAATTGGTCGGAAGCGAGCTTCTAGAGTAAGCGCCCTCCGCAAGTTATTGAGACCCTTCCGCGTGAGCTCGTCCTTCTTCCTCTCAGATATTTCTTTCCGTATGTTCTCACAGACATAGTATCCACATAGACCGGTCCCTGGTGGCTGCTTATCCACACCTTTGACCACATTTTTAAATTGTAGCAGATCTTTGAATTCACCGACATGTTCAAGTGAGAGCCGTTTCCAAACTCTACAATGCAAATAAAATTAAATGAACAAGGGAGTTATTAGCTTAGAAAATGAACAAAAGAGACCGATCGATATAGAGCGCAAATGATTGAAAAATAATTACCTTTGCATCATTCTTCTCATGTTGACCCAAAGATCTGTATTTGAATTCATAGAGTCAATGATGAAAACTATGGACTTGTGAAGATCAATTTTTAGCAGAATCCAGTGGTACCTGCGGACACATTAGATGCACAGTCATGCATAATTTATCGATTAGACATACCATGCATGGAGTAAACAAAAGAGAATGGGAACATGAGAGAAACACTCACCCAAAATGGTAAGGAAATAAAATATATCTTTTGGATTCATGCTTTTTAAAATGGTAAGAGAATGGGGGGCGACGACGTCTGCTTTTCCTCCGGAGGAGGAATAGTGGGAGACGTCTGCTTTTCCTCCGGAGGAGGAATGGGGGGCGACGTCTGTTTAACCGCCGGAGGAGGAATCGTGGGCGACGGCTGCTTAACCGCCGGAGGAGGAAGATCGGGGGACGGCGTCGAATGGCGTGAAGGAGGCGTAGGTGAACCAGCACCACCACCACCACCACCACCAGCACATGCACCATCGTAGGGGGGTGGACTTGTTAGCCTTGGCGTCTCGCCTGGAAACACTATGTACTTCTTTTTCCATAGAATGAACTGGCGCTTGACATCTCCAAGTCTTCTCTCCCCTTCGGGTGTAGCTATGTCAATCTCCAGGTCCTCAAACGCTTGGACTATGTCTTCCACCGTGACACGAGCATAGCCATATGGAATGGGGTTGTTGTGATGGAGTGCTCCAGGTGTATAGGGTAAAGCACTGCCGGTAGCCACCTTCATGGAAATGTTCCCCACGGGATAATGCAGATCACACTCTTTCATCTCCTTTACGTCATCCACGGGGTAGGGAGGCTCCGGTGCACGACTCTCGATCATCGGTGCATTAGCACCTGCAGTCGGGGCCTCCGTGGAAGCCACGCTGCTTCTCCGCTGCTGGCTTCCGAGATCCGTTGCATGTTCTTGATGCGGCCCTGCAGCCGACGCTTTTTCTTTCTCAAGTATTCCCGCCACGATCTTCTTCAGCTCACTAACTTCCATTGCAAGATGCGACATTTGATCTGCAGCCCGGTCCGTACCTCTCTTACGGCTTCTGTAACAGTACGGGTCACCCTCGCAGGAAAACCCTACTTTCCACGGCAATTTGCCTTTGCCTCGTATATGTCCTCCGTGTTCAGGATTCCCGAGGACATGGGTAAGTTGGTCTCTCTCTCTGTTGAACGTGATCTTGCCCTGTTGAGCTTTGGTCATTGCGTCAACAAGGTCTTTTGTGGGAGCAAACGTTTTCTGCCGGTGAACACACGCCCCTGTCTCTGGGTCTAGCGACCCCCCATGCCCGTACCACCACATTTTGGCTCTTTCGTCCCATCCCTCTGTACCTAGACGGATTCCTCTTGCCGTCAGGCAGTCCTCCATCGTCTGCCACTTAGGCGCCGAAACGCGGTATCCTCCTGGCCCCATAACATGATGGTACTTTTTCTTTTCCGCATTAGTCTTATTTTTTTTCGACATTTCCTTGAAATGCTCCGATTTGTGTTGCGTCACAAATTCCGTCCAATCATCTCTCAGTTTCTCATATTGTCCAGTGAAAATCGGAGTCTTGCCCTTGCTGACATATTCACGGAACAATTTTTTCTTGAAGTTCCGGAATGCTTCGGCCATCTTTTGAAGAGCGAACTCTTTGACTATCCTCCTCCTCTGACGTCCACCCGGAACCTCCTCACCGAATTCATCTTTTTTGTTGTATTCCGGAGGTAGAATGAAATGTGCAATAAGCTTTCTAAACATAATCTTTTTCGTTCTCTTGTCGACAAAAGTGAAACCAATACGTGCTTTCTTTGGCTCCTTCCATTCCTGGACGGTGATCGGGACGGTGTCTCTAACAATGACTCCGCATTGGTTGATAAACTTTGTGGTGTGCTGTAGGGGCTTGCCGATTTCACTGACTGATTCGATGGTATATGTTTCTTCATCTTTCATCGCCTTGGATTTGCCACGCTTTGTCATACTAGATCCGACTGAGGGCTAAAATAAGAAAGAGAGTCGCGCGCGTTAGTCTTTGCAATTGGACCGAGGGCTAAAATAAGACCGATGGCTAAAATATATACCTCGCCGGAGGTGGTTGTTCTTTGCAATTGGAGATTGTCGTTTGTCGACGGTTGACCTCCGTCATCAATGTCCATTCCTTCATCTCCTTGATCATCGACAATGTCCGTTCCTTCATGTTCTTGATCGTCGACAATGTCCGTTCCTTCATGTTCTTGATCATCAAAGTTCAGATAAGAAGAGACTACATCCTCTTGTTGCTCATCTTCTGGGCCCGGCACATAAGGGATCGGGTTGGCTATCATGCCGTATAAGATACCTTCAGCCTCCAGATCCGTTAACGCCAAGTCTCTATTGTCCGCCATATGTCACTCCTGCAGACATGCATGTAGTAAAAATTAATTAAGTATATAGGAGACTTAGCAAATATTTGTCGTAGAAGGAGGGAAAACAGATTGGTAGGGTTTTGGGTGGAAGAACGATGACCACCGAAGGGGGAAAACCATACTTTACAGGTGTGTCCAAGATTAGTTTCTCAAATGACTTGGAGAACCTCATAGCTAGGTTGCATTTGCTTTCCTGGTCATTTTGGTATATTACACTTAATATTCTGAATTTATTGAATTAAAACTTATTTTCATTATTTTAATGAATTTAATACAAATTAAAATATGGTCTCATTTTGAACTTTGTCAAACATGAATGAAAATGATATAAACAGATAGCTTACATTTTTCTGAACATTTTGCATATTTTTCCAAAAAAAATTAAATTATAAATTAAAAGTTATTTAATTTAGAAGGTTATTTATATTCTGTAATTCCATATGACGTCAACAGTGGGCAGATGACGTCATCATGACGTCACCCCTGGCGTGGCCGGCGGTTGCAGATTAGGATCTCGGATCGACGATTCCGACCACGGGGGAGGCAACGGAGATGGGGACGAGGCCACTGTGCTGCTCGCCACGGGGGAGGGGACGGAGATGGGGACGAGGCCACGGCCACTGTGGTCTCGCCGGCGGCGAATCTGGCCGCGGGAGCGAGCGCGAGGGACGGCGACGGTGTTGGTTCGGCGTTGGTTCTAGGGCGACGCCGTTGGTTCTAGTTCGATGGCGTTGGTTCTAGGGCGACGGCGACGGCCCGCGGGGAACCTACCGGCCGGAGAGACGGCGACGGGGCGGGGGCGGAGCAGGGTGGAGGCGACGGCGACGGCGACGGCGACGGCGATCTGCGCGGGCGACGGCGACGGGGCAGAAGACGACTGGGCGCCGGCGCGATTGAAGACGAGGGTTTGGGGACTTAGAAAATTTTGGGGCAGGAAGGCATCGCACATATATAGGTCAAGCCTTTAGTCCCGGGTGGTGTCACGAACCGGGACTAAAGGTCCCCTGGGGTACCCTCCGCGGGCCTTTAGTCCCGGGTGGTGTCACGAACCGGGACTAAAGGTGAAAATTTTCGCGGCGTTTTCGTTCCCGTGCAGAATGAGCCTTTAGTCACGGTTCGTGACACCAACCGCGACTAAACGTGGTTATTCGAATACTATTCTTTTTTCCAATCTTAAAAATACAAATAATATATCAGAAAATTCAGAAAAATAAAACTAATTATTTTTCCAATCTTAAAAATTCCCATAGATAAAAAAGGCAGTACATAATGGCAAGAGTGGATCTAAACCTAAACGGAGAGCATAGATGCATGATCTGATATCTGCTGCTAGTCATACTCCTGCCTAGGCCTACATGAGAAAATTCAGAGCCCAGGACTGGGCCTGAGGGTAGCGCAGGCGGGGGATATCGCCGGCCCTGATGTAGTCCATGACGCTCTGTAGAGTCCGGCCGGACCACCATAGCCGACGACCGGCCTCGTGAAAGTTCCCAGGAGGCAGGCCGTCCTCCTCATACCTGGCGAGCGCCCTCTCACGCCGATTGATGAAGAAGGCATCCCAAGTATGTTGGTTATCGGGATGCCAACTGGGATCCCTCCGCTGCTCCGGCGTGAGCTCGTGGTAGTAATGGTTCGTGATGGCCGCCCGACGTGCCACACCTTGAGGAAGAGGAGGGACCGGCACTCCTCCGGCGCTCAGCATCCAACCGGAGGGAACACTGTAGCCGGGCGGGCAGGGGTAGTTCGAGGCGGAAAGTGCCTCCGCCTGAATGAATGTTAGAGTGGGTACGGTAGAAGCCATGAGAGAGTGGTGAGTTTGTATGTGTTTATGCCAATGGTGTGGCAATGCATACATATATATACTGAGAAGAAAACATCCTTTTAGTCCCGGTTGGTGTCCCCAACCGGGACTAAATGGTTAGGGTTTCATTGGGAAACGGATCATCCCTTTAGTCCCGGTTGGTGTCACCAACCGGGACTACATGGGAATTAGGGTTTCGTTTCGACCAATCAGATAGAATCACACGGATCGTGTGTTTCTTTCAACCGCTTGTGATTTGTTGGATCCGGGGTGTGTTTCTTTCCAGCTGTTGTGAGCCGTTGAATGAGATGTTGAAAGTGCAAACGCGCTTAAATCATCTTGTTTTGGTGTTTGTTAACAACACATGTAATCTAATAGGTGTTGATGTATTTCAGGGGTTTACTTCAACATTTTATCATGTGTGGTGATGAGGTACAAAAAGGAGCTGTTGTCCAATCTCTGTTCTCTGGAGTTTTCTCCAGGCCGGAGTCTCCGGTCTACCAGACCGGAGTCTCCGGTGTGGATATTTGCTCCAAGGATTTCGCTAAGGACCTGGTGGTGTCGCGTACTGTACCCACACCGGAGAGTGTCCGGAGACTGTCCGGAGTCTCCGGTGTGGGCTTTTCTTCAAGGAATTTCGCTAAGGACTTGGTGGTGTCGCGCACTGTACCCACACCGGAGACTTACCGGATACTTACCGGAGTCTCCGGTGTGAGTACTTTTTCCTTCATTCGCAAGACCACAGACACCCTCTGAGCATATTCGAAGCACCAAGACCGGAGTCTCCGGTCCACCAGACCGGAGTCTCCGGAGTGGATAATCTCTGAAGATTTGGGACACCGGAAACTGTCCGGAGTCTCCGGCCCAGACCGGAGTCTCCGGTCTTTACACCGGAGTCTCCGGTGTGATTTTCGCCAGGATTGCTCCAACGGCTCTTTGCATTTATGGGGGGTATAAATACCCCCTCCCCTTCACCTACCTCCAGCTAGCTCGACCAGACTTAAAGACACCATTGTTGGAGCTCAACCACCTTGCTAGATCTCCCAATCCAACCACCCAAAAGCCTAGATCTTTGGTGGATTGAAGGAGAAGGCCCCGATCTACGTCTTCACCAACCGGATTTCATTTTCCCTCTCCTTTGCTTGAGGAATCTTGGCCTAGGGTTTCCTCATGTGGAGAACCTAGGCTTCTTGCTACTCTTGGTGATTTGTGAGTGTTGGGAGCCCCCAATTAAGTTGTGGGTGTGTGCCCCAAACTTGTTTGTAAAGGATTCGATCCCCGCCTCAAAGGGGTTCTATAGTGGAAGGTGAACTAGGCCTTTGTGGCGGAGTTCATCGGAGAATAGGGTGAGGCCTTCGTGGCGTTGAGTAGGCCTTCGTGGAGAGCTCACACCCCTCCAACGAGACGTACTCCCTTAACAAGGAGGAACTCGGGAATACATCGTGTCTCCGTGTGCTTCCATCGGTTATCTCGTTCCTCCCTATTTACTTACTAGTACTTGTTACATTTATTGTTGTCCTAGTTGTATTAAGTGTTGTTCTAGTTGCCTTAATTGCTTGCCTTGTCATATAGGTAAATTCACCCCTAGTTGCATAATCTAGAGAATTTACCTTCTTGTCAAGCCTAAATCTTAAGAAAAATTAAAATTGGTCGTAGCACCTATTCACCCCCCCCCCCTCTAGGTGCCTATACTTTACTTTCAGATGTTTCTTCACCGATGGGTCAAAACCCTAGCTCAACACTCTGTGAGCCAGAGCGGAATGTTTCTTTCCAGGACCGATGGGTATAAACTGCCGCGCCTCGAGCGCTTCTTCTCCATCCCTCTGCACCGTCGAGCTTCCACCATGCCTCCGAGGAGGAACAGCACCACCGGCTTCCGCGGCGTCCGAGCACGGCAGAACGGAATGTTCAGCGCAGATATCCGCTGGGGGGACGACCGCATCCCCCTCGGCACCTTTGCGACGGCGGCGGAGGCAGCCCGCGCCTGGGACGCGGCGGCCTGGCGCCTCAACCGCCCGCGGTCGCTAATGAACTTCAACGACTGCCACACCGTCTGGGAAGCGGAGGCCAGGGCGCCGACCACCTCCACCTCCGCCACCGCGCGTTTCAGGGCCTAGTCGACGCCAGGGAAGACCGCGTAGGACGCGAGTATTACCGGAACAACCCGGGGGAGAAGAGCGCCGACGAGGAGCTCTGGCAGACCCGCGCGGGTCAGCGGGCGGAGCGCCGCCTCGAACACCACCTAGCGTTAGATGCCGCTCGGGAGCCCAGGACGAAGGCGCTGCAAGAGCTTCGTCGGGCCGACCACGCCGGCGAAGTCTGGGCCTCCGACGATCCGAGGTGGGGGCCTATCTCGGACATACCATCATGCACCTCCGACGACGACGAGGAGGTCACGGACGAGTTCGGCGACGATGATGACCCGGAGGAGGTCACCGACGAGTTCCCCGACGACGACGGCGAGGAGTAGTGTTCGTCTGTTTTCTCTTTTTAATAAAAGAATTTGCATTCCGGCGACACTGCGGCGCGCTAGCGCGTCTGTTTTCTGTTTTTAGTAAAAGTTTGGTACAATAAATTAATTAGAGATAATATAATTCAAAATGATCCATTAAACATGATCCATTCAACAAAGTTTGGTACAATAAATTATTACACATCAATTCTTCCCTTGTGTCCCCGCTTTCTTACGATTTGGACGTATCCATGGAGCATCCTCATCATTTAACTTAATGCTTGGGTCAGAGTTCACTTTGAAGGGCGGAATTTCACCAAACATATTATAATCTTCTGACATGTCTGTCTTGTCCTCCACTCCCACGATGTTTCTTTTCCCTGAAAGAACAATGTGACGCTTTGGATCATCGCATGATGCACTGATCGTTTTCTTATCTTTCCGTTTCCTCGGTTTACTACTCATGTCCTTCAAATAGAAAACCTGAGCGACATCTTTGGCTAGGACGAATGGTTCGTCAAGGTAACCAAGATTGTTGAAATCCACCATTGTCATTCCGTATTGCTCGTCCACCTTTACCCCGCCTCCTGTTAGCTTGAACCATTTGCACCGGAACAAAGGGACCTTAAAAGCGGGTCCATAGTCAAGTTCCCATATCTCCTCTATGTAACCATAATATGTGACCTTTTGCCCAATCTCGGTTGCTGCATCAAAGCGGACACCACTGTTTTGGTTGGTGCTCTTTTTATCTTGGGAGATCGTGTAAAATGTATTCCCATTAATCTCGTACCCTTGGAAAGTCGTTATAGTCGAAGATGGTGTCTTGGCCAGCATGTACAGCTAATCTCCAACATCATTGTCATTCATTAAATGTTTTCGCAACCAACTGCCGAAAGTCTCCATGTGGGCCTTTCTAATCCATGATTCAGCCTTCCCCGGGTTGTTCGAGCGTAAAATATTCTTGTGTTGCTCGAAATACGGAGCCACCAAGCTCGAATTTTGCAGAACTGTGTAGTGTGCTTCAGTCATAGAATGACCGTCCATACATATCGTTGATTTCCTTCCGATCGTGCCTTTTCCACTTAGTCTCCCCTCGTGCCGCGATTGAGGAATACCAATCGGCTTAAGGTCAGGAACATAGTCAATACAGAACTCAATTACCTCCTCATTTCCATAGCCCTTTACGATGCTTCCTTCTGGCCTAGCACGGTTACGAACATATTTCTTTAATACTCCCATAAACCTCTCGAAGGGGAACATAATATGTAGAAATACAGGACCGAGAATGGAAATCTCTTCGACTAGGTGGACCAGGAGGTGCGTCATAATATCGAAGAAGGATGGTGGAAACAGCAACTCAAAACTGACAAGACATTGGACCACATCGTTTTGTAACCGTGGTAGATCTTCTGGACTGATTACCTTCTGAGAGATTGCATTGAGGAATGCACATAGCTTCACAATGGCTACTCAAACATTTTCCTGTAGGAGGCCCCTCAAAGCAATCGGAAGCAATTGCGTCATAATCACGTGGCAGTCGTGAGACTTCAGGTTTTGGAACTTTTTGTCCGCCATGTTTATTATTCCCTTTATATTCGACGAGAAGCCAGACGGGACCTTCATACTGCTCAGGCATTCAAAAAAAAAATGACCTTCTCTTCTTTCGTAAGAGCGTAGCTGGCACGACCTTGAAACCATTCCGGATGTCGGTCATCTGGGTCTTTCAAAAGTTGCTGATCCCGCCGTGCTTCCTTTGTATCCTTTGTCTTCCCATACACGCCCAAGAAGCTTAGCAGGTTCACGCAAACATTCTTCGTAATATGCATCACGTCGATTGCAGAGCGGACATCTAGGACTTTCCAATACTGTAGCTCCCAAAATATCGATTTCTTTTTCCACATGGGTACGTGCCCGTCAACTCCCTGCGGAACTGATTGTCCGCCAGTACCCTTTCCAAAGATGACATTCAAATCCTTGACCATATCAAATATCTCAGCTCCAGTACATTCCGCAGGCTTCGGCCGGTGATCTGCCTTGCCATTGAAATGCTTGCCTTTCTTTCTTACGTTATGATTTTGGGGAAGAAATCGACGATGACCCAGGTACACGTTCTTCCTACAATTATCCAAAAATACACTTTCAGTCTCATGTAAGCAGTGCGTGCATGCTTTGTATCCCTTATTTGACTGTCCCGAAAGGTTACTGAGAGCAGGCCAATCGTTGATGGTTACAAAAAGCAACGCTCGTAGGTTGCTCATCCCACACAGGTACACCAGGTTTGCCCCACAATTGTAAAAGTTCATCAACTAATGGCCTTAGGTACACATCGATGTCGTTGCCGGGTTGCTTCGGACCTTGGATGAGCACTGGCATCATAATGAACTTCCGCTTCATGCACAACCAAGGAGGAAGGTTGTAGATGCATAGAGTCACGGGCCAGGTGCTATGGCTGGAGCTCTGCTCGCCAAAAGGATTCATGCCATCAGTACTTAGACCAAATCTTATGTTCCTTGCGTCAGCTACAAAATCTTTGAACTCTCTGTCGATCTTTCTCCATTGCGTTCCATCAGCGGGGTGTCTCAACTCCCCGTCGGACTTACGGTCCTCTTTGTGCCATCGCAACAACTTGGCATGCTCTTTGTTCCTGAACAGGCGTTTCAACCGAGGTATTATAGGAGCATACCACATCACCTTGGCGGGAACCCTCTTCCTGGGTTTCTCGCCCTCAACATCGTCACCAGGGTCATCGCCTCTGATCTTATAACGCAATGCAGTGCATACAGGACATTCATTCAAATCCTCGTATGCACCGCGGTAGAGGACGCAGTCGTTAATGCATGCATGTATCTTCAGAATCTCTAAACCTAGAGGGCACACAACCTTCTTTGCTTCGTACGTACTGGCGGGCAACTCGTTATTCTTCGGAAACATATTCTTCAACATTTTCAGCAAATTTTCAAATGATGAGTCAGCTACACCTTCCCGTGCCTTCCATTTCAGCAAATCCAGTGTGGAGCCCAGCTTTTTCAGACTATTGTCGCATCCTGGGTACAGTGACTTCGTGTGATCCTCTAACATGCGATCCAAATTCTCCCTCTCCTTGTCAGTTTCGCAGCGTCTCCGTGCATCAGCAATGGTCCGACCAAGATCATCAGCGGGCTCATCATGTGCCTCTTCTTCACCTTCACCAAACCCTTCCCCACCTTCAGCATCATCCTCCATGAAAGTATCACCGAAAAGGTCATGATAGTTGAAATCGATATCATCCTCTTCTTCATCTTCTTCTATTCTAACCCCTCTTTCTCCATGCTTGGTCCAACAATTATAGCTTGGCATGAAACCGTGCCGAAGCAGGTGCATGTGAACGACTCTTGAGGAGGAGTGACCCTTCTCATTCTTACATTCAGCACATGGACAGATAATAAAACCTCGCTGCTTGTTCGCATTTGCCACTACGAGGAAATCTTTCAAACCCGTAGTGAACTCGCCGGAGAGTCGGTTACCGTACATCCATTGCCGATTCATCTGCATTATTATTATATAAAGTATATAATTAACCATCATGCATCTGTTAAACTAACTAGCTAGCTGGAAATAATACAAATCATGAAAGGTTCAAGTTGCTAACCGCGATCACGGAGGTAAAATAAATGAAAACGCTCAAGTGTGTTTCATGCTATCGGGCATTTCATCGAACACCTTGTGTGCATAGTAGGAACCAAAAGCATACCCACCACCCCCTTGTGAATATTGTGAGCAAATGTGGCCAAGTGCAGCGAGCTGAGTCCTATATATAGGGATGGGCCTTTAGTCCCGGTTCACCTGGACAACCGCGGCTAAAGGCCGTGGGGCCGGCCCGAGGACCTATTAGTCCCGGTTGGTCTGGCCAACCGGGACTAAAGCCCCTCCCCTCCGCCAGCTGTGGGCCGAGCGCGCTGGGCCCAGACTATTGGTCGCGGGTCTCGTCCCGAACCGTGACTAAAGACCCCTATGGTCGCGGGTCCATTATTTTGGGGACTAATGGGGGCGTACCGAAGGCCTATTTTCTACCAGTGTGACGTCCGGTATAATTAGCAACACACGTATACCTCGCCCCAGATCATGTGATGCTCGGGGCGTACGGCGCCTTTTCTCCTCCAGTGCAGACGTGGCATAAGACATAGTAGGGTTGATGAAAGCGGCGGTTGATGACGGAGCCACCGAGCTTGAAGACAGGCCGCAGCGTGTGCGCACTTACCAGAGGCCACACAAGGTTACGATCGACACCACACGTAGTTGATGGTGGAGCCGCCAAGGTGCATCCACCGCCTCACGCTCTCGACTGGATGGTCGCCGCCGACGCCACAGAAGACGCCGGCCTCGACCATGCATCCACTGCGGCGACCTGGTGGGTCTACTCTGCTGGGACACGCTTCACGCCGCGCTCGTCGAGAACCAAGGCGCCACCGAGGAGCGCGTGCACGACAATATAATGGTGAGGACCTGACCTCTAAGAAGACGTAGGAGAAGACGTTCGTGGACTATTTCTGCTGCGATGACACCAAGGTCAGAGGCAATGCGGGGGCAGGAGCTCGTTCAGTTGCTCCTAATACATGGTTGTGGCCGCGGTGGTCTGCTCGTCGCCAACTGCTGGGATTCGCTGGCCGAGCTCTGCCAGAGCAAGGAGTCACAACCCCTCGCTGCTTGTCCTATTCCAGCAGACGAACTCCTGGCCGGCCCAGTACATGCGCTAGGTCGAGGACAAAACGACATGGCAGACGAGTCCTGGGAGGAGCTGACCATCGTGCATGACTGCGTGGGAGGACGACATCGAGAGCGTCCACACCCTCAGCACCGGCTCCGGCGGAAAGGTTGTGTACATGTTCGGTTACTATCCACAGGAAAATCATGTCACATGATCACACATTTAAACTTGGAGATTGGTTGTCGTCGACAACCTCCAATGAAGCATGCATAAGAAGACTACTCTCTCTAAGTAATTACTCACAAATAAATATACCTTGTTGCTTGCTTGCCTATCTTCATATCCACTTCCGTTGATATCCATGGTGCAGTAATTAATAACAGTATAGAGATACGACGGTGTGAGTTTAATGCTTTCGTTCACAATCATTCCACCTCCCGTCTTGGTCGCCTGTCCCAGCGAAAGCAGGAGCAGCAGCAACCATAGGTTTCCAAGCCGACCGAACAATCATGATCGAGCTGCCGTGGTCTAACTGTATAAGTTTCCTTCGCCGTCAAAACTGATAATGATAATTTTTTTATTCTTTGCAGCTAATTATCTCAAACTAGATTTTTTTGCCAAAAGTAAATTATTTCAAAACACGCTGTTTTTAGAAAAATTAAATCATGATTTTGATTCTGGAGAAAACATAAGTGTCCGTCTCGCCGACACATTTTGTGTGTGTTCCCGTTACAACGCACGGGCACATTTGCTAGTTATTAGGTAATAGCACAATGCCCGTGCTTCGCTACGGCCAATGGCGCAAATACATTAGAATAAAGGATATTAGATATAGCTAAAGAATAGGTGTTGTATTATGTTAATACTATTGGGATAATTGAAGAACCACCCAACACAGAAGAGCATCGGCTCAGCCGACCAATTTATTATATGAACCAGTTTATTCTATGCAACGGAAAGCCACGTTAGATACGAGACACCTAAAAGTGAGTCAATGGTACTCATATGCATTTCACCAAACACATGACATACCCAGTGACCCACAATGTGGACACATGAAAAAATAGAATGTGTATTTTTAGGAGCAAGGATGTTATCTAAACTAATCTAATTTTTCTTAATAAAGATAGCTAATTATTTTGTTGTTACAAGAATACGTTTGTCTCTGAAAGGCGAAGTTTATAGTTCATCAGTTTCAACAGGTTACATATTTTTTTTAAGAACCCAGAACCACATTAATTTCAGAATAATGTAACAAAAAACTATCAGGAAGACAACACATTGCATGAGTAGACAGCAAAGACTTGACCCAGAATGGTAAGGGCAAACTGAAGATTAGCTTCCCCTCACATATTTTTCTATGGATTGTGTTTTGTCAGATTTTGCATCGAGAGGACTCGAGCAATGCAGTAAAGTAATGTATGAAGAAATATGAAAGTTTCCATCTATTTCTATACGAAATCTTCAAAACTCTGACGTGGATTTAAAGAGGTGCTAATTACCCATGGTCAGCTAGAGCCGACTAGCATGCCAAAAAAACTGCAAGGATGGCTGTGGAATCTTAGTGCAAGGATGCCACAACGTTGCGGGCGATACCCATGATTGATATGACGCAGAGAAGGCCACTGTTAGAATATTGGAATCAATTAGAGGGACATCAAGACGACAGCTACCTAATAAAACTCTTAGCTGCTAGATTGAGTTGTATTGTAACATCCCAAATTTTACATTTGGAATGTTTTGCATTTAGAGCATATGCATAGCATGCATCATTTCAAAACTTGCATTTGATTGTTGCATTGTAAATCCAAAACAAAATCATGATTTAAAAAGCCCAAAATCCTCCTATAAGGCGTTTATAAGCCAAATGATATTTGAATATCTTACTTTTTCCAAAATCATTC
The DNA here is from genome assembly GCA_028641055.1 of Alopecurus myosuroides. Taxonomy (NCBI): domain Eukaryota; kingdom Viridiplantae; phylum Streptophyta; class Magnoliopsida; order Poales; family Poaceae; genus Alopecurus; species Alopecurus myosuroides. The sequence continues at coordinate 371,402,854 of CM054059.1, forward strand.
CCTAATAGTCTAATATGATATAGTTTCAAATTTCAAAATTTTAGAAATTTGTTTGACTCGATTCCGAGTTATATTTCAAAAGTTACGAACGTTATAAGAAAAAGGAAAAAAAACAAAGGGAAAACAAAAAAATGTGGACCCTAGCTAGTGGGCCGGCCCAGCAGACCAAGGCCACCACCAACGTCAGCCCGACGCGTACAAGCACGGGCAGGTTGGCTCGTATCAGGAGGTGGAAATCCCCTTTTTCTGGAGTTACCTCCGTTTAAACTCTAATATCTCTTTATTGGAGAGTCCAAATTTGAATCCGTTTCTTTTGACTTGTTCCCTACTTCAAGATGCATCTTTCCACCGATCTCTCCATAAATAGCCCAGCCTCGGCCGTGAGGTCGCCCGATCTATTTCGTGGTATTTTACTCGCCACGGTCCGTGCGTTGCTCGGTTGACGTTCAAGTCTTCACGAGAGTTTTAGAGATCGTCAATACCGATCCATCCCAAGAAACCTCATCTCTTTTCATCCACCACATACGGAGAATTTCGCGATCTACTGTCTCAGATCTGAATCGGCAAAAGTTCAATTACTCTTCAACGCTTTGTCCGTTTTCGCTCAAATTTCTACTGTAGTTGCATCTCATTATTATCTACAACTTTAGTTCTTTGAGTTTTTCGAGTTGAGCTACAGATCTGTTTATATAATTTCGTCTACTTTTGCCCACCGGAGTAATTCGAAATTTCAAATCTATACTTCGTTCTTGTTCATCTAAAAAGTTGTCGTTGGTTGTTTTATTTTCTTTTAACATGTTATTAGTATGTTAGGTTTAGATTTATCTTTTTATAAAATCTATTTAGAGAAGATCTTGTAGATTGATTAATTAATCCTATTTAATTTGGTTAATCTGCTTTTTGTGTCTTGTTGCATTACAAACTTTTTCATGCATCATATAATGTTTAGGCAACCAGAGAACTAGTAAAATAGTTGTTTTGCATTATTAAATCATCATGCATCCATATGTTGCATTGTTGTTTTGTCTGGTTTGGTTATTTATTGAGGTATGCTTGCAACGTGTAGATTGCGAGAGTTGCGGTTGTTGTTCGTGTGACGACCGTGGTTGTTACGGTTGCGACTGAGTCGAGTGTGTGAACGACTCCAATTTCTGTCAAGGCAAGTGACACACATGAACCTACTATTTTACTATATGCATTAGATTTTTATCGTAGTTATGCATGAATAGGAGTTGAGTGTTATCGCTATGCTAGATATTATTAGAGATTGCTTCACTAACACCCAAGTGGGGTAATCACATGTTACCCCTAGATTATAGCAATCCATATGCTAGGCAAACATCGTAGTTGTAGATTGCGTAGCCATGCTCTAGCTATTCGTGGTTAGGATCATTATCATGTTATGATGAAAATCACTATTTTAATTGCTTATGAAAACAACATGATAATTAATTAACCACTGGGCGGATTGGTAGCATGTCATCAGAGTACAAAGTTTGGTGGGGACCGCCGCCCAGTATCTTGAGATCATGTTTACTTTCTTTATGTAGTTGTTATTGCGTGCAACCATGTTTCATATTAGTATGGGCTAGACAAAAATTGTAGGTTGTGGTGACTCGAACCCAACGTTTTCAGAGATGTAGATTAGTGGTAGGTTGGTCTGGCTCGTGGTGGGTTTGGGAATCTACTTCTTATGGTTTATGGCTTGATCTTCTTTCCTTCCGTGGTACTAGTGGTGTATCATGGTGTTTGGGGGGGGGGATTGGGGGAGGGAAGCGATGACGATTGGGGCGAGCCGCTGCCGGGCGCCGTCGGGTCTCGAGGTGAGGAACCAGAGGAGGAGGAGCAGCACCAGGCCCGCGGCGGCGGCAGTGCATGGCGAGGTGGGGCAAGGAGAAACGGGGGCGGAGATTGGGGAGGAGAGACTGAGCGGCTAGGTTTTCAGCGGGAGCCCCACCACGCGATGCTCTCCACGGCCCCACCCTGCGCTGCTCTCCGCAACCAACAGGAGAGAGCCACGTGGCAGCTTCTCTTTTCATCCCCCACATACGGAGAATTTCGCGATCTACTGTCTCAAATCTGAGTCGGCAAAAGTTCAATTACTCTTCAACGCTTTGTTCGTTTTCGCTCAAATTTCTACTGTAGTTGCATCTCATTATTATCTACAACTTTCGTTCTTTGAGTTTTTCGATTTGAGCTACAGATCTGTTTATATAATTTCGATCTACTTTTGCCCACCGGAGTAATTCGAAATTTCAAATCTATACTCCGTTCTTGTTCATCTAAAAAGTTGACGTTGGTTGTTTTATTTGCTTTTAACATGTTATTAGTATGTTAGGTTTAGATTTATCTTTTTATAAAATCTATTTAGAGAAGATCTTGTAAATTGATTAATTAATCCTATTTAATTTGGTTAATCTGTTTTTTGTGTCTTGTTGCATTACAAACTTTTTCATGCATCATATAATGTTTAGGCAACCAGAGAACTAGTAAAATAGTTGTTTTGCATTATTAAATCATCATGCATCCATATGTTGCATTGTTGTTTTGTCTGGTTTGGTTATTTATTGAGGTATGCTTGCAACGTGTAGATTGCGAGAGTTGCGGTTGTTGTTCGTGTGAGGACCGTGGTTGTTACGGTTGCGACTGAGTCGAGTGTGTGAACGACTCCAATTTCTGTCAAGGCAAGTGACACACATGAACCTACTATTTTACTATATACATTAGATTTTTATCGTAGTTATACATGAATAGGAGTTGAGTGTTATCGCTATGCTAGATATTGTTAGAGATTGCTTCACTAACACCCAAGTGGGGTAATCACATGTTACCCCTAGATTGTAGCAATCCATATGCTAGGCAAACATCGTAGTTGTAGATTGCTTAGCCATGCTCTAGCTATTCGTGGTTAGGATCATTATCATGTTATGATGAAAATCACTATTTTAATTGCTTATGAAAACAACATGATAATTAATTAACCACTGGGCGGATTGGTAGCATGTCATCAGAGTACAAAGTTTGGTGGGGACCGCCGCCCAGTATCTTGAGATCATGTTTACTTTCTTTATGTAGTTGTTATTGCGTGCAACCATGTTTCATATTAGTATGGGCTAGACAAAAATTGTAGGTTGTGGTGACTCGAACCCAACGTTTTCAGAGATGTAGATTAGTGGTAGGTTGGTCTGGCTCGTGGTGGGTTTGGGAATCTACTTCTTATGGTTTATGGCTTGATCTTCTTTCCTGCCGTGGTACTAGTGGTGTATCATGGTGTTTGGGGTCGATTAGGCAACATGGGTAAAGGGCACAACCCTCGCGAGGGTTAAAACTAAGATCTTAGCCGTGTTCCATTGGTTAGGAACAATTCAACAACTAGATGGGAAACATGACATATCTCGTTCATCTTGTTTTATTAATTACTAATAATTTGACTATGGGTTATTGGAGAAGTGCCTGATGGTTTTTCAGTGTGCTAGTCCAAAGGGTAGGGGCATCTTGCTATCAACCAAGGTGTCCAACTATTTAGGAGCACTTTTCTATCAACCAAAGTGTCCAGAATATGTGCAAAATTAGTTTATATTAAAAGATAGGACAAATGCATTTATGCAAAATAGACTACAAACTCCACCAGCCAAATATACATGTAGATTAGCACTTGCCATTTATATACCACCATAGTGTCACTTGCCACCATTGCTCAGAATGATCTGACCTCCATTTGGGGGCTGCATATTCCAACGTGCAGGTTGTTCGTATCCGGAGTGATCGACGTAGGTCTCGTGACTCCACTCAACATGTGTGTTCGCCTGTGGCACAAATTGAAGACTGGAGCCCTTATATTCGCTTTGTTATACTTGAATAAGTTTTGTGCTAGCTTCCGCTATGCAAGTTGTAAAGAATTTTGTACTCTGGATTATTTGCTAGATATGAGATACATTTGCTTATTTGGATATCTATCTAGTTGTGTGTGCTGGTGAACGGTCCAGGGGCCAGTACTACACGCATCAGTATAGCCTGTGTTGGGCCGTACTACTACATGTATGCAACTAACGTGTAAAATCTCCTCATATACCTGCTTGTTGTGGTGGTCTAGAACTGCCATATTAACTGATTCGTTTATCCAGCACCATCAACAGATAGTAATTGAGACGCTCACTGTTGGCTGCGAGGAAACACTCTTGTTTCTCCGACGCTCTGTAGGAGGCCCGTGCCCGTGGAGACTGCGGTGGAGATGCAACATCCACTTCCCACACTGCTTCCCAGTTCCGGTGGCAGCACCTTGTAATATTGATATGTGCGGCAGCCATAAAATAGACTTGAATAATCGAGTTAACAAGTTCTGATCCACAACAATGTTTACTGAATGCTCGTTGTAGGATCATGAGGTTTGCAGTCCTGGAGAGCAACGATGGTGGATGAGACAAAGAGGAGATGGGATGGTTTCACTCGAGGCGGATATGGAACCTGGAGTGCCACGATGCAGGAAGGTGCTGAAAGCGTTGTACCCGGTCGATGCCTCGTAAGCGAAATAGAACTGCACACCACAGACCAGAGGGTCCGTAGTCCTGAAATACTCGCACGGACGCCATGGTCATCACCACAATGGAAGGACTGGAGGAGTAGCGACGAAAGTGAAGAATGAAGACAGAGAGGGGGTTCAGGGCAATGGTCGTTCCGTCTACGGGCTAGATGAGGGAGGCGGCGGCGATCGCTGGAGATCGACGGGTGGCCACCCGAATCAGCGATGGGGAAGAGCCATACCGACTGGATGAGAGGAGGCGGGTTAGGAGAACCTCCTCGCACACGGCCGCCTCCGACCTCCTCGTCTCCGTCCCCGCGCATTCGGCCTGACTGGAAAAATCCCACATGATTGGTTCCTCTTTCCCGGCGCCGCCATGAACGAGAGAAAGGATAGCGTGGGGAGAGAGTATAGATGGATCGTGGGTTCGTTTCTCTTTCCTCAGGGACTGAATTGCAAAAACGTCAGGACATACCCGTACGCGACGGTCGTTACCGGACATTATTACACGGAAAAAATAAATATACAGATAGATTTGGTGGGAGGACAAATAGGTAAATTCATGTTGGACGAAAATTTTAGCAGAAACCTTAATGACTTTAGTATTACTAGTAAGCATGCCCGTGCGTTGCAGCGGGTGTAGAAAAAAATATCAGTTGTGGACTAAGAACATCAAAGTGACCCGACCAGTGTAACCCTACCTTCAGTCCATTCCTTTTTATTACCAGATGACCCGATGCGCCACTGGCGCAAATACCAAAATTATGCCGGAATTTTTTTCACAAGGAAATATTGTACCTTACTATACCTAAGCCCACCATCCTATATGTAACTGGTTTTGGATCACAAATCTCATTTATGATCTAAAACGGTAAAAACAAATCCCAAAAAATGTATGTACAGAGATTATGTTGCATCAATTGGTGCAAATAGAAGATTCATAGGGTTTTACTTTCGAGAATGCATCAAAGGCTCGATTTGGTAAATTTCACATGCATTCCCCTTGATAGCCATGATTCAGATGCATCACCCAAAGTCACTCAAAAATTTCACAAAACACAAATGTATCTTATAAGCCAAATTTCAAAAGTGATCCTAACCAAACAGCCTGTGTATTCAGACAATTAGAAAACCATATTTTGTTCAAAATTCTAGGTAAGTTCAAAAAATGTAGGCGGATGATCACACTATTGGATGGTCAGTAGGTTTCATACAAACTTAATGGTATCAATTATTTCATATGATCTATGATCATAATTTATATGCTGTTACTATGGGTTGGAAATAACAAACTTGAGAGAGGGGCCCATACAAATATCTTTAGGTTACATTTCGTAAAAAAATTGAAATTTAAACAAAGCATAATTCTCTACGTGAGAAATAAGTAACACCGCGTTTATATTAATAAAATTTATGAAATTGTAGAAAGCATGCACTACATTTACCCTATGTACATGTTCAAATTTCATATTCTCGACAGACCACTATACAAGAAATATAAGATAATAGTAGGCTTATCTAAGATCATCCACATCAAACACATATCAGTTACTTTCTGCTAGCCAAAATGATGCCGGCATGAGCACGTAGAGTCTACACTGAAGCTTATCTACATACAAAAAACAACAAGTACCAGGAAGGAAAGTATAACAATGAATTCCATATGCAGGCATGAGTTCCCTGAATCATTGTAGTCAAGACTACACCTAGCATGCATCTACTACATCCATGGAACTTCTCTGGGGCCATCTATGATAGCACAAATTCATGCCATGAATTTAGTAAAACATGATGTTGTGTACTATATTCTGCCATTAGTAACAGGATATAAAGATGTAGAAAGAAGGTCCAGAACATGCACAAGAGGTGAAGTTTTGAGCTTGCTAGCATAGGATACAGACTGTGTGGCTGAAAACCAAAACGTGAGCATTTAAAATAGAACAGAAACATCAGAAAAGGAAAAATTAGGCAACACTGACTAATCTGTTCCACTGGTTTCTCAAGCACACCTGAACCACACGTGACTGCTGGGCAGTGTAAAAGGCATAGTGGAGTTGTAAATCCAGGGCTGAAGGTGTGGCTGGTATAGGTTATATGCTTGCACCTAGAAGAGGCAGCGGCATCTTGAAATCCTTGCTAGATGATGACGCCCAGCTAGAGCCAAGAGCAACATGTTAAAGCTATACCCGAGTCTCTACGACTGTATTGTTCTTAATCAAAATGAACTTAAATAAAAATCTATATTTAATATCATAAACTCGATCTTTTATAATCTGGATTTTATTTGGTAAATATCTACCATTGGTTACCTAATTTAGTGTCATGTCAAGGGAAGAGAGAAACATGTACACTCACATGTAGAGACATAACTGAAGCTAAAACTGAACTAAAGCTATGAATAAATTCCACTTATAAGTAAGGTAGTTTCAAATGACCTTCAAGCCATTGATTGTGAAACAGGCATGAACACGGGCAATTTCACTCTCAAGAATGCATTGAAAAATATACAAAAATATGCACGAAAAGAAATATGGTCTCTGATCTTCAGACAATATGGTCTAGAAAGAAGCATGTTGTGGCAGTGTGGCACAAAGGTACAACCTCTAGCTAGTATGGTCATGCAGAATTGAAAGGAAAAAATTACTACTCCCTCCCATCCGTTAAAAGTGTCGTAGGAAATCAATCTACGATGCAGAAGCCCGTCGCTATACGAGCGACACTTTTAACAGATCGTAGGTAGTATCAAAATACAATGGCTCAAGGGATTACAATTTTACCTTCAATTTTGTCCACTGTTTCTCGAACAAATAAAAATATTTCTACTATTTTCTTAATGGAATGTACCTCGCAGAGATAGTTCATGCTACAGAAAATGAACATGATCAAAGTATGCATAAGCTGTCCTTTCTAAAGTCACGGGTTCGCTCCTTAGTGCCAAAAGTATTTATAAGAATTCTAAGCAGAACATGCTGCAACCTTAATAGTCCACAAATTAGGTTCCTTCGAAAAGGTAGCAGACAAGTATACATCATTCTTACAACTGAGTAAGATGAATAACTCACTAAGGCTTCAATGCTTTGAAGAACATATCTGGCTTTTGTGTATCCAAACGCCAAAAAATCATGAAAAGGCAAGAGATGTAACCTATCACAGTGCACACAAGTGAAAGAAACCTATGTCATCCATAATTCCATACATAATTGAAAATGCTTGACCGGTAGATATAAGACTCATAGGTAGTGTAAATGAGTAAGTAAAAGCTAAATAAGAATATTAATTAATAATTGGGTAACCACCAGAAAGAACCCTAAAATGCGTAAGCAATTGTACAAAGAAGAGAAAACGTAAGAGAATATTTAAATGTGGCTTGCTGTGTCTTCCAAATGAAGTGAAAAATAGCCAATTTATAGTCAGCACTGAAGCTTAGGGACAATCCATCATACATATGACGTGCAGGAATCAAATCATACCAAAATCCCAGCTACAAAAATTAAAACCAAATTAGGGGTGAAGTAAGCTTATGTGTAGTCCAGGAGGAATCAAATGCATGTCATATCAATGGTTCAATAGCTATCAAAAAAATATAATGATCTCTAATACATAAGAATAGAAGACGGGCATGAAGACCTCACCTCAGAGAAATAAACATAGATACATATATTTGGGACTTGAAGGCCTCACCTCAGAGCAACCAACAGAAGCATTAAGAGGGAAACCTTGAGCAAAACCAAAATAAAAAAATAGGATAAGACTAACCCTCCATCCTTTATAGGAGTAATTTGGCACCGATGGATACGGTTAACTGAATCTTGCTTTGCTAAACCTTTCGACAATAATCTATGAGGTCTCTTCAAGTTCGATGATGCATCTCCCGCGCAAGAAACAAAAAAGATAAACGGATCCCTGCCTCGGTGGTGCATCAAAAGAGATGACATGCAAAGTCTTCCGCATAGTGAGTTAAGAGATTCCGGATTTCTCTTTTGTTTTTATTCGCTCAATACTCCTTACTAAGCTAATTAAGTGATGCTGCAAATGGTCCAATTTAAAAAGAATATCTAACCAAGTAAGATATAGAAAATCCACTAAATCTCAGTATAATAGGAAGATCAATATTCAACATAAACCGTAATCAAAATATGCGACTTAAATTGACAGCATGCTATAATCAGTCATGAGAAAAAAAAACACATCACGAGTTCTGCCAAGTCATCTACCAAGACCAAAATCTGTATTGTGAACTTCTGAAAGTGAACTCTCATCGCAGTCCCACGAAGAGGACGATATCGGCCTTTAACAATCCCAATTGCAACAAAAATAAAATATATTTCCTATCCTATTCCTAGCATACCAGCTGCGTGCTCTGAAATGCTCTGAAACAATACATACAATGCAATTAAAAATAAAGGAGAGGTGTTCCTTTTGGTTCAATCTTTTAACAACATCACGCAAGATCATACGACCCAAGACAAAACACTCAAGGCCCTGGCAGCTGAAACATATGATTTTGGACCTAAAAAAAGATAATAAAATATTACTCAATATTTGTCAATCGTAATATAAATCTCATATGCGACAAGTTCCAGCAAGCAGTTCATTACTCACCTAAAATGAAGTATGACAAAAGGGAAATCGCAAAAATCGAATCCACGAAGTATAGAAAATGTGCAACATTATGATCAGATTAAACACTACTAACTTAGAGCCTAGCAATTACAGAAAATCTCATATAGAAAATCCGCAAGCAATGAAATATAAACATGAACAGTTTTCAAGCAGGGAGCAGAGCACATGAGATATATCTTTCCAAATGGTACAGATTTTGATCAGAGGTACATGACATTGGCTGTGTTTTCCATCTTCTTCCTTACTCACCTAAAATGAAGTACTGCCAAACAAATCAAAAAGTGCTAATTAGTATATGTGGTTCTCATTATTTTGTTGGTATGTACACTTGGGATTGAAGCTAGGTTTAAAAAGGAAGGTGAAGCCAAATTAGTTTGTTTATTAGTATGTAGTTTTGTGGTTTGGAATCACATTGCAACATAGATCCCGAATGATCAAAACAAAATGCTGAAATTACTAAAACCTGAAAAGTGAGCTTGCCATGATTGAGATAGAAGCTACCACACACAAAGAAAACATCTCACACAATATGACAGCGTTTAAATGAGCTACAATTATGTTCATATTGAGTAACTAAGAATGCGTAAATAATTTCTAAAAAAATACCAAACATGCAGTAATAGTGTTAAAACAAATCCAGGATGCGTGCACATGATTGTGCTTTGGTATGGAACAATCGCATGCAAATAAAAGCAATTTCTTTTTAGAGAACGGGAAATATTGACTAATGGAAACTCATTGTCGATTCATCAAAGTAATACTGCCAATCCTGAACTAATGGAAGAATAAAATAGAAGCTCCAATGGGAATATATACTGAACTGATGAAAACCCAAATGGAAAAACTAATACTGATACTTAGAAGCCATCATATACTGAACTAATGAAAATTCATATATTAAACGAATGGAAGCTCAGATGGGCACAAATCGTATAATTTACCAAATGTGTTATGTTTTTCCCCTTGTCCTTCCTGCTATGCATCTGGAGCACAACAGGTCAAACAAGCGCAGAATCATCTGGAGCACGGAAAAAAGTACATTAGATTCATCAGAAATCTAGGTTCTATTGAGAAAGCATCAACTATCTTAACTGCTTTTCACACAACAAACACCCATAACTACCACATATAGGCCTACAATCTGACTGCTACTTTGTCGAACATTTATTGAGCTTATTGTCTAGTCTAAACCAAACACGACTAAAATTTGGGAAATATTGCTGGCTGACTAAAGCAAGCACTCACCATAGCTCTAGTATGTGTTGCTCTACAATCAATTCCAGGTTTGACTGAAGCAAGCACTCATAAAGAAGCAATTCATCGCATAATTTCTGCACACGGTTGAAGTCGTTGGTGGCTCCAAAGGGTTCATCGTACTTGAAAGTTGCGATTATGCACACGGTTGAAGTCATTGGTGGCGCCAAGGAGCTCCTCCTGCTCAAAACCCCGCAGCTTGTGATGGATTCAATCCTTGTACATGTCGGTGATGTTCCGCTACAACGAGATCGAACTCGTTGACTTGCTGGCCATACTGCCACCTAGTCGTCCTACCTGCAATTGCCACCATGCTGACATGAGAACGCCAAAAGAAAATTTATCAATGACATGGAAAAAAATAGGACACGTACCCAGTGCGTCAGGCGACGGGTGGATCCGAACTGCCGTGAGCGCGGCGTGTGTCCCATGATGTGGCAAGTAGCACAAGAAGGGATAGCGCGGGGAATGGCAGGGACGGCCGGCGGCGGAGCCGGCGAGGGTGCGGGAGAGGGGGAGACGCTGAGTTGGGAATAGGCAGAGGCGGCTCGCGAATGCGAGATATTTTCCCGATCTAGGGTTGTCGGGGCTGGTTTTGTCTCTATCCACATTCAACACAGAGATCGAACGGTCGGCTGCGAACAGAGCTCGATTGCGAAGAAAATCCGTGCCTGCACGTGGAGGCTCCAGGAGGATGCGCACCGCGAGCGCGCGTCGTGGACAAACGACGCAGAAGGACTACTCCTCCATCCTTTATAGGAGTAAGGCCACAGTTTTGGTACCTTTCAACGGAGACGAGAGGGGCAACGCGAATGTGGCAAGTAGCACAAGAAGGGATAGCGCGGGGAATGGCAGGGACGGCCGGCGGCGGAGCCGGCGAGGGTGCGGGAGAGGGGGAGACGCTGAGTTGGGAATAGGCATAGGCGGCTCGCGAATGCGAGATATTTTCCCGATCTAGGGTTGTCGGGGCTGGTTTTGTCTCTATCCACATTCAACACAGAGATCGAACGGTCGGCTGCGAACAGAGCTCGATTGCGAAGAAAATCCGTGCATGCACGTGGAGGCTCCAGGAGAATGCGCACCGCGAGCGCGCGTCGTGGACGAACGACGCAGAAGGACTACTCCTCCGTCCTTTATAGGAGTAATCCGTGCCTGCACGTGGAGGCTCCAGGAGGATGCGCACCGCGAGCGCGCGTCGTGGACGAACGACGCAGAAGGACTACTCCTCCATCCTACGTGGAGGCTCCAGGAGGATGCGCACCGCGAGCGCGCGTCGTGGACGAACGACGCAGAAGGACTACTCCTCCGTCCTTTATAGGAGTAATCCGTGCCTGCACGTGGAGGCTCCAGGAGGATGCGCACCGCGAGCGCGCGTCATGGACGAACGACGCAGAAGGACTACTCCTCCATCCTTTATAGGAGTAATGTTGTGGAACAAAGTTAAGGTGGTGGCTACTTCAATCGAAAGCATCAAATTTGACTATTTACATGTCAATTTTGGGAGCCTCTCCAAAAAAATATTTCTTTGGTTTGGATCATCATTTTGATAGACTCCCAAGTTATCATCTCTGAATTTCATCAATCTGTATTTATTGATTTCTCGAACTACCGACACGCTCAACTTTGTACATACACATGATAATAATTCGTACAATTTTTACAATAATTGCAAACAAGCTCGTGCATTGCAACGGAAAAAAAATCACATGCCTAATATTGTGCACATTGATTCAATGAGTGTAAGGGCTCAAAATAATCTGGGCGATGCATGTATTTTATCAATTTTTTCGTGTTGCAAAAATATGGTAGCATATCTTTTCTATGGTTTTTTTTTACCTCTCTCACTCACTCAAGAAAGCAAGGGTACATCCTGCTTAGTGTATTTGGAAAGTATGGTTGCTAGTTAGTGAACTTGCTATGCACAATAATGTAACTTTACAGTGCATTGCATATTAAACCATATCATTTGGTAAATATGTGTGTAGCATTATGAAGTTCCTATCCTGTTTATTAAACCTGACGCTCATATGTCAGGCATGAATCACCATTTTTTTATTGTGCAGCTATTTGAGCAGTGAAGCAAGAACTGTGAAGCATATATAAACAACAATAACATGATACAGCAAAGCATGAATCGAAACCCTGCAAGCAGGACCACCGAGCAACCAATAGGTGGTCTATTGCCTTGATATTATAAGGTTGTTGTGCAGACCAAAAAATATTTGTAATAGCTTTAGCTTTGCATCCAGATTAGCAAGAAATGGATAGTAAAATAGGTTAATTAGGCACTTATGTATAAATTCACAACCAACCTTGTTTTGCTTACTTACTTGAATTGGTTATAAACTGATAGTGGTTCGATCCGTATGAAGACTCAGCCTCGCCTAGAATGTAGGGGTGATATATTATTCCAACTGACACATTGAGTTCCCTTTCTGAATCTCACGATTAGTTTATACTTCAAGAAAAAAGAAGTGATGACAACTCTGGACTCATTTAGCCTCCAACGGCGGAAGTGATACAAAACTCTCAGTTTTAATAAATTACATAAAGAAAAGAAATTAATTCACAACTCTGAACTTCAATTAGCGTATAGTCGCAAAACTGAAATTAATGCAATATGCCAAATTATACAGTAGTATATCACTCGATTCCAATTTCAAACCCAAATATCGTTTAGCTGCATCCATCACCGTTGCTGAAATCCAAGAATTACTCAAAGAGGAACAACGATGCACTGATTTTTCCGTCGGCTCTGGCAGGGTCCTCTGGTCATACGATTCTTGGGCGACTTCGGGTATAGAGGAGGCTGGGGGGCTCATGCTGCTCAAAGGCAGTTCAGAGGGAGAGTATGTGGTCGCTAGTGCGAGGATTTGGGGCTCCATCGGATGCTGGCAATGGGTGGGGCTGCCGGACGGAGGTCCCCGTCGTGGCAACCGTCCCGCCAGATGCGCGGGATGCAGGCGGTGGGAGCATAAGCGGCCGCGTAGGATGTAGGGTATGGGGTCACTGGCGAATGCGCTTGATGCAGGGGATGGGGAGCAACCAGATCGAGGCCGAAAAACCAGCAGGTATAAATCAAAGAGAGGAATAGCAAGGGGACATGCTGGATGCAGCGAACAGGATGTGAACTCCCCGGATCGGCGCCATGCTTCAACCCCCGAGTCAGGGTCGCATCACAGCAGGCCAAGGCCGGGGTTGCGTCCTTGCGAAGCTCCTCACTGGAGTAGAGCTGACCGGCTATGGAGGAGAGGCGCGGATTTTCCGTGGAGCCTCGGAGGCGATGCGGATGGAGACGCATGACAGTCGGCGGTCAGGACTCAGGAAGAAGAGGCGAAAAAAAGCTGAAACGTTCTTTTCCACTCATTATCTATGGCAGTGGTGGGTATTATCTGATTTTGATGCAGGGTAAATCGGTCATTTTATGTTGGACGAAAATTTTGGCAGAAACCTTAATGCTTTTATTATTAGGTAAAGATAAAGACTAGCAAAACATACCCGTGCGTTGCACCGGGAGTACAAAATCTCACATTCCTAGCCAAGTGGCACCAAACCATTTTTGGTAGGATCACCAAGATATCATCTCTCTGATTGAGACATTACCGGCAATATAAATTATAAAAACTATGAAATAAATTATACTAATCTACTTAGAGAATTCCAGAATACTGGTTGAATAAAAGACTGAGTACGATTAGAGGTACAGTTAAATCAACGGCTACTATAGATTCTATAATCAAAAAGACATCAGAGAAGATCATCTTGGTGAACAAGACTGGTAATATTGTTATACTATATGCAATTGGACAATGCAGACAACCGACTGGGTCATCTTTTGCGTGTCATCTTTTTTTCAATAAGCATTGACGGGCTTATGTAAAATAACTAACCCATTATATCATGTACGAGCACAGAGACATATTTTTTGCAAATAATTCAATATCTAGGAAAAATGGTTTGAATTGTCCTTAGATTCAGATGAACTAACTAAATATTTGTAACCAAGGAAGTTATACATACCACGGAAAGCTTATAAAACAGAAAATATCGACAAATATTGCATTTTAACATACAAAAGATCTAACATATGAGGATTTATAACATTAAAAAAAATTCCATTATAAAAGGATACATATATGACTAAATGAATACTATCTTGGTCATAATCTTTATATGGACTTATGAACAGAAGAATTTTTGGGTAGGGAACGAAACCAGAGGAAGAAATGTGTCGAGACGTCCAGATTGCTCCATGATTCCCACCATCTAGTCCCATCGTTCGTGTTTTGATTCCCCAATAGTTTTCTTGCCATTATGCAAAGAAATATGGGATTTTTGGAGCTCCGGTGTCCTTGTCCCATCACTTAAATGTGAATTTCCTTGCCCCATTATTTAAATATGAATCACATCAGATCAGCACATTCTGAACTTACATCAGATCAGCACATTCTGAATCATGGACCATGACACGGTCAACAGTTGGTGAGCCGCCTGAGTAGAGCAAGTTCGTCGCCAAGAAATCGCGACATCGTGGCATGGAGCACGAGGCCAGCAGCATACATGAACCGTAGAATTCATAATAATGCCTAAACTGGATACATTAGCCATTTAGCCATTTGTCAAACACCTTAAGGGCATTACCCTACACCAGAAATAGGAGCATGCAGAGGAGTAGAAAACGACTGAATCGGGGATTGAAAGCAATGTACAGTGGCTCATGGTGGATCATGTCTAGCATTTTTTTTAAACAGCCTGAAGCAGAACCAACACATCTGCGATATCCATGCCTGCTAGTGCCAGGGGACAGGAACGGCGTAGCCTGGTCATGGACAAACGGATCCGGACGCCCACTCCTTTGCATTTAAAGCCCTCTGCATCCCGTCCTTTGCCAGCGTGCTCGTCGTTTCTTTTCGCTATAGCAACTCTCCGTTTTGTTTCACCCGCGCAGCTCACCGTAAGCCGCCACCATCCACGCACCATCCACTTTGGACTTTCGTTAGGCCAAGGGTTTCCCTATCGTCCACAAGACCTCCGGCCAGCAGGCCTCAAGCCGTTGCCTCAAAACCGTACACTTGAGCTACCGTCGTTGTGGCGTGGAAGGCACCTAGATGTGCTGGGCACGCTGGCCACCAGCTCGACGGCGCCATAGGTGTTGTGCACCATAGCCAGCAGAGCGGGAGGGAACCAGGGACGGGGAGGGGGGTTTGGGAGACGAACTTTAAGTTCCACGGGTGGAAGGAGCGCAGCGGCTCGTCGACTCCAGTGGACAGAGCGCAGAGATAGGTGGTCGTGGCGCCGTCTAAGTCTAGTGTCGCACCCTGATTTCTAGGGGATACTCATCGGGCCGAACTGGATAGCAGATGCTTGGATTATGGGGCATACCTGCTCCCACATCCTCGCTCTCGAGTAGGCCAGCACTTATGTGCGACAACCAAGCTCCGCTATTCCATCGTCGATGTAAACTATCCACTAGAGATCAAAGGCACTTCTGTCGACGTACTTCATACCAATCACACATGGTACGTCAACAGCGTTAAACGAATGATAATCACAACATATCTCTAAGACACAAAAGATTGAAATAAGTTTGCAAATAGCCTTCACTAAGGCAGAGAATAGAAAATACAATCATTCAGAGGACACATGTCCCAACATAGCATTCATTACATCAGCGGAAGCAAACAAGGTGTCTGAGTACAGACAAATCCAAAAGGCTTAAGAAGCCGGGGAAATAAAGAAGACGAAGCCCATCCACGTAGGTCTTGGATCCTGCCCGGGTCCGCTATCTACTCGTCAGCAGTCTCGTCATACTCCACGTAGTAGCCACCATGGAGATCCTCGGAAACGTAGGTCTGCGGAAACCACAGCCCCAAAGGGGTCAGTACATAAACGTACTGGCAAGCAAGACTCACAGTTCACCAAAGTGTAACCCGCCAACACCAAGCACTGATGCTTTGGGTTCAACGTAGGAAAGGGGATATGAAAGATGCTGCAACTGCCTGCTCTAACCAACTACAGAAACATACTACAACTTCCGGCTAACAGAAAGGAGATAAGATCGAGTATAGTAACCAACTGAAAGATAACCTCAAACAAACCCATCCTGGATCTCGCCCCTTATCCAAAGAAGCAATCCGAGGATAACTCACACAGTTGAAATAATGATGGTTCAAATTATTGTGTCAATAAGCCTATTACTAGTCAAGTTATTAATCATTGGGTGTAAAGTGGTTAATCATTAGGTTTAAGTTGTCCTGAGTACTTGTTAGCCAGTACTTTCACCAAGGAATCCATAACCGCGGAAAACACGACTTCTCGAGAAGATTATCCCTGCAGGGTTGCACCAATTTGGTCGTACACGCATGAATAACCCGCCAGATGGAAAGGCCCTTCCACCAAGCGGGGCACTCAACACAACTCAACTCTTCTTCGCATCAAGCCCAAAGAACCTTGGGCGCACGGCTAATCGAGCCCAGAAGAAAATGGACCCTCATAGCACTCTAAGAACGTGTCCCCCTATATGCCGACTACGAAAGTTCCACCCTGGCCTGGGCTCGCAAAAACATGCATGCGGCAAATGGAAAACACGAACTAAATGAGGCGATTTGGACGAGATGCGAATCGAATCAAATTGAGGGGGGCGCCCATACTCGCTTCCCACATGCGGGTAGTGCGCTCATCATGGATCAGTAGACAAGACCCTTTTCCTATTAGGGTCGACACTAGCAGGCCTCAAAACCACACAGGGCCTTCTGCCGGTGCCTTATCATCAAATTATTATTTAGCAATAACAGTAGCATGATTGATTGATTAAACATCGAGCCCCCAGAACGTAATAGGAATAGCAACAGAAAGTAACGGGTAACAGACTCGAGCAAAACAACCTAAGCATACTAGTAAGACACTGGCTCAACCAAAGGGGTGATAGGAGGGGAGGTGAGGCAATATCAAGGTTACGGGATTGATGTGATGGGTTCGTAACAGAAACAACTACTACTAAGGCTAGCAGAAAAGAACAACGGAAAGTATCGGTAATCAATGTTGAAAGGAACACAGTGGTTCATGTGAGTGATAACTTGCCTGCAAAACCTAGTAGCCTGGTACTGAGCTAACTCCTTAGAAGGGGTGTCGTAAGGATCGTCGGTCTCAACGTCGTCGTGTATCCGAGAAGAAGCAAACAGACAATGCAGAAAAGGTAGACAATCAATATCATGGCATAGTGCACAAACATGGGATGATGCATGACCATTTAATTGATGCATCAAAATAAACTAGTTGACAAGATAGAAACAGGATTAAATGGACCCACATGCAATTTTGAGTTGCATATGAAAAGCCCATGGATTATGGTTGAATTAATTGTTTTACAACTAATCAAATTGTGTAAGTGAATTAGCATGATCCATGGATGAGGAAAACAACAAAATAACAACAATAGAATCAAATAGAAATAGGGTTTACCAAGTTTGGAAATCATTTGTTAAGTTTGGAAAGTTTGGTTACTTACGGTTGTCACCCATGAAATTGTTGTTTTCATCAAGTTAAATTGTTCAAAACAAATGACAAAGTTATTATTTGAAAAGAGCAAAACATTTTGGGTGGTTTACATGTTTCAATTATTAGCAAAGGAATTACAATGATTTAATTTGGAAATAAACAAGTTAAACAAGAATTAAATTGGAATTAATTCAAGTGTGGATGTTAATTGAATTTTATTTGTTCAATTATTAAACCAAGTTCATATTTGGAAAGGTTATGTTTTTCTGGTTTGAAAACATATTTTACATGTTCAAAAATAAATTAATTCGAGCAAGTTATGATTTTAGCAATTTTAATTGAATTAGACAAGGTTTAAATTATTTAGGCAATTTTAATTATTCAAAACAGGAAACAAAAATTATATTTGAAAAGGTTATTTGAAATAGCATGGAAAACATATTTTATTTGCATTTATTGGATTAATAATGAATTAGTTATTGATTTTATCAAATTGCAATTGAGTTGTTTGAATTCAAATTTGAATTGCATTTTGGAATTTCAAAACAGTAAACAAATGATACCAATGGGTAGAGCATTAAATTTAGATTAGTGCACATATTTTATTTTCATTTATTGGAGTTATAAAACTAAAGTTATAGTCATTTGAATTCCAGGGACCAATCTGCAATTTATTGGGCCTGGTTTTAAAAACAGAAATTGTTAAAACATTTTTACACGCGATGGTGGTCTACCCTGGCCACTGCCAGTGGGCCTAGTGCCACTGGACGCTTGCGTGGCAACGTGTGTGGCTGACAGGGGGCCCTCCCTGTCAGCGAAGCGAGCAAAAAGGGGTGGGATTTTATCCCGGGGCCAAGGATTCGAACCCGCGATCGCTCGCTAGTGTGCGCGCTAACTGAACCAGTTGCGCTGCGCTGCTTCGTTTGACAGTAACCGTGCTGCAGTGAGGATATTCTTCAGAAACAAGTGTTACTGAATTTTTGCTGACGCGCGCAAACTGAAACGTGACAGAGGACGTCGCCGGCGACGAGCTGATGCGCTGCGCGTGTGCTGGATGCGACCTGGGGTGCTGGACGTGTGCGGAGATGGATGCGAGTGCAAGCAGTACAGAGAGGAGGAGGAGGCACGGTGACTGCTCACCGGGAGTTTGTCGCTGACGAGCTCGACGGCGAGGCGACAGAGACGGGCTCGACGGCGAGGATCTAGGCAGCGTCGACCTCAGCGGCAGTGTCCAGAAGCTCGAGGGCGTCGCGGCGAAACGATCCCCGTGGCCAGCGAGGAAGAAGATGGGACGCAACGGCGGCGGCGTCCACGGGTTCAGGTTCGGGGAAGAAAATGTAGACGGCGGCGTCGCGGACGGCGGCGAGGGCACCGTGAGTCTCCGGGGCTGCTCTGGTGTCTAAACGGACGAGGAGAAGGTGGAGTTTCGATTCCCGGGGGCTAAGTGGGTAGATGGGTGGCTGATGCGGTGGATGTCATCGGAGTTCAGAGAGGTGGTCGCCGGAGGGAGTTCAGAGAGGGGAGCTCGAGCAGAGAGAGGGTGAGCGGCGGCGATCCAGAGGGAAAACAGTAGGCTAGGGTTTAGGGCAGCGGCGCAGGTGCCCTAGGGGTCTTATAGGGGCCAGGGAGGAGCTGGTGGCCGTCGGCGCGCTCCGCTGCCGCCGTGGCACGCACGGATGGCGTGCCGTACCGCGGGACGACGGCGGCGGCCGATCGAACCGGTACGGGCCGCGCGCAAGGTGAGTTAGTGGGCTGGGCCGGGGTTAGTTAGGTGCTGCGCGCCGTTTTCTTTTATTTATTTTTTTGTTCTGCAGTTTTTTTTTTTGTAGCAAATAGAAATAGGAAGAAATTGGGGTTTTTAAGTTAGTAAAAATTAGGGGAAAATTTGTGTGAGCTTGTTAGGTCCAAAGTAACCAAATGTTAACTTTGGTTTTTGAAAAGTTCACAAATTGTTTGCTGTTTGTAAATTGCTTGCACTTGGATGAAATTTTGGTTAGTAATTGGTTATTTAAAACAAGAATTTTAACTATGGAAAACCAATGAGTTTAATTGGAAACAAAGAGTACATTTGTTTTGTAATTTCATAACTTTCAACAATGGGTACTGTTTGAAAGTTTTGGGCTTGAGTTTGAATGATTTCATAATTAATTGATTACTATTGGAAACAATGTTTTTATTAGGGTGACCCCTATTGAATAAATAGAACAATTGTGATTAGAATTTGTTTGGTATTTTTATAATTTTCAAATGAGGTGTTGTTTAGTGATTTGGTTTGAATTTGAGAGTAATTTGGAAATTAATGGATTAATATTGAAAACAAGGATTTTAATAGGGTGAACCCTATTGATTAAAGTGATTAAAATGATTTGATTGGTTTAGAGATTTTCATAGTTTCAAAGTGGTTCTGTTTGATGCATTGGGTTTGAGTTTGAAAGTTGATTTGGATTTAATTGATTGAATAAAACCATTAATTTGATAAGTGAGCATTATGGAATAAAAGAAAACAATTTGGTTGTTTTTATTTGAGATTTTTATTTAAAAGGTTGTAACAGAGCAAGTATGAAAACAAAGCATTTGAAATTGTTTGAGTTTCATTGTGAAAACAATTATGAACAGATGCAAAACAAATAGTAAACAAGGCAAACAAGGAAAATAAATATGATGCCATGATGCAATACTTTAATAACAAGAAATCAAACATTCTAAATGGTAGGTTTTCATACTTGGGCTGTTACATCTAGTGCGTCTTCCGTTGAGCAGGAGGGGGTCGCTCGGGCAGGGGCTGAAGGAAGAAAAGGAACGAACCGGTACGGTGGCATATTGTGTGTATTATGGGATTGAGTGGGAGGGTAATTACTAGGAAACATGCTCGTGCGTTGTTTAGGGGGTGGGGGGGGGGGAAACTGAACTTTTTGGATGAAGAGCTTTGTCGCTTGCCCGTGCGACCATATTAAACAAAATATACAATTGTTGATTGATTCTTCTGTTTTAGAATGAGCTCTTGGTGTTTTATCTTCATTCGGTCTCGCCAACTATAACAGATGTGTTGTTGGCATGAGTCGGACTAAAGATAACTATGACCCATGTAGTATCAAATAGTTAAAAACTTTTTTGAACAAATATTAAGTTCGTATAAGAAAACGCAATTGCACTTGTGGAAAACAAAACAACTATCTTTAATATATACATTTTACACTTATTAATTTTTGCATATTATGCTTCACAAGCAATGTTCAATATGAAGCACAATAATATGGGTATAGTTCTTAAGATAGGCTCTGCAACAACTTATCTCATGACAAAAAATAATATTATGAGAAAACTTGTCCAAAACCCACTTGGTTATTCGTATCACAAAGCAAGAATATTTGTTAAAACCGTCATGTAAGTCCCTTTCATCACTTGAAGCTCCATTTCTGCACATAATAGCCAGGAGCTTAAAAAACCATGCAACTCCTTCGCAACATAGCACAGTATGAACATCTAAGTATTGTCAGCTGCTTGTAAACAAAAATTGTTAACCGAAAAAGGTTACAAAATTTACTGAAAATATTTTAATGAAAAAATCAAGCATAAATGGTTTCACTTTATCACTCGAAACTGAATCTCGTCAATGGCTTGAATTGACTGTGAGAGCCATATTATCAAATTTTAAACTTCATAATGAGCAAATGGGAGGCAGATACAATGATATATTGGACGTTACAACTTCAGTCCTAGCACTTGAGATAGCTCTCTTACATGTGTGAACTGAAGTCCCGTGGAATGTGGAAACACGATTTCTATCCACCATAAATTTGTGAAAATAAAGTAAATCTTGACTTACATAGAAAGGGTAATTTACCCCAAACCCGGTAAAGAACCTTCTGACCAGATTTGTTCTTTATAGTGATTCTACCGATAAAGAGCGACAATCTCCCCAATCTCCTCTTGTAAATAAACCCTCAAACTAAAATAAAAAAGAACCCACAAGGCTGGTCATAATCTTACTATTCAAAGCTTGACCGGAAGTGTTTTCACCTTCTCAGCCTCCTCACTGAACTGGTTGTTCAGAATCCATGACAGACAAATATTGATAAGGGGTTGCCCGTTCTTCTCGATGAACTCACACGATAACAAGGATCGGATAACTTGAGTTTCTCCACAAACTCTCGGGCTAATTCCTGATGCCAATTGCAGCAGCAACCAATTCCTTGGATATTCGTAAATCCACACACTTGCATGAGCAGCCACTGAGTACTAGTGGTCCTTTATCAACTAATTCACAGTGGAATAGCAGATAACACGCAAAACTTGCAGAATAACAATTCCTGATAAATGATTCGAGCAATCAACAATGGAGTTCTAGGGTAGTCTAAACCTCTCACACGCAGGTGAAGAGGTATATATGAGAGAGGGATGCGGCCACAACTTGGATTGCGCAAACACCAGCCCAAACCTGACTAGGACTCGACCCATAAGGGGTTTTGACTCGGACTAGGGGATACAAACCGGCCCATGAGAGGGGGTGTGGCCAATAGGCATACAAGCCTTTATTCTACACGCATGGGACACCCTAGGAGATGTCCTTGGTGCCCCCATAAGCCTAATGCGCATCACACGATAATAATAAGTGAAAACAACCTAAGACATGTCCTTAGTGCTCCCATCTCCATTATGCATAACTTCTGGTTCCTCCTTCTTGTGTGTGATGCCATGTCCATCTATCTCCTTGTATTCTCCCATGCTTTGCTTCATGGCTCCATGCTCCTTCCCTCCAATAATGTTTGTGTTATCAATAAACTGAATCATACATAAATGCAAGGATTTAGGTAGTATAAAATTCTCATAACAGCAAACATCATAATTTAAAAGGAGTGAGTTCACCTGCTGTTCTATTAGTTTGGTTCTTGATCTAGTCATTGGACCAATTCTCACTCATCTTGTTTCTCTTGAACAGCAACATCATCATCAAGATAAGGAATAACAAATGTACTATGGATGTCCTCATACGATATAATATGTCAAGTAAGCATGGACTAATGATTGTTTTAGCAATCATGAGTTTGTCCCTGCTGTGGCTGTTTGTTTCGCTGGTAGCTTATTCCAGTTCCGATGCTCCTATTCGCCGCTTCGTAGTCTCTATAGATCCAACACTTGCCGTCGCAGTCGATGACCATTGAAAAAGGTAAGAGGTAATCAAACCGGACAAGGTTAAACTGAACAGTGCAAATCGGACACGCAAAACATATCCCCTTACAAATTTCTTAGAGATGCAGCAAACTTGGCATATCATGCTTTGGATCCTTAAAGTTTACCAAGATGGTGTATGGCTTCCTCGCATTGTCCGCGTCGGATCACAACAACGCCATCGCGATGACACGGGCTGGCAGTGAGACTGAAGTACAACAGGAAGGTGATCGTCCTGCCAGCGGCAACATCACCCTGGTCCATCGTACGTTGAGAGACGCTTCCTAATACAGCATGGACTTGGCCTAGCCGGACGACGCACTGATTGGAGCAAGACACCAAGGGTGCGCAGCCATAGCTCCTGATCAATCGGGGCGACGTAGGAGGCCCGCATCTATCCATCGATCGTGGAAGCTAATCACACTGTACGAAAGTATGCAAAGACAATTGCTCATTTCCTCTTGTTCTATATTTTTTTCTGTCGCATGCTGACACCAGCTGCATGGCCACCATGCCCGCGTGCCCCGACAGCCATGGAAGACCTCGTGCCTCAGGAGTAAGGAGGGGACACTGAGCCGGCTACAAGCTTACAACCGTGGGTCGCTCTATGGCGAGGATGCCGCTGGTCGTCGCCGAGATCCATACGCCGAGCAGGTCTCCTGCATCCGCACGCCCCAAGCCTACAACCGTGGGTCACGCGACGGCGAGGATGCCCCCGCTCGTCGCCGAGATCCATACGCCGCTCGGTCGGCCTTTCTGGGCCACGCCGAAGTCGTCCCTCCGCCGAGTTGTTCAGCGAGCTGTGTCCCCCGCTGTTCCGAAAACCAGTCGCGAAATTGTCCAAGCAGGGGTGACCCTCTCGATCGGGAGGCATATTTATGCGGCGGCTCACGGCTGTGTGGCCTTCTTCCACCGGGAGTTACACTCGAGGTAGAGTTAGACTCCGGAAGGGTAGATCGACCTAGCGACAAAAGTTCAACAGAAGTCGTATAAACGAGCAAGGAAGACGTATTAAATGGACGGATGAAAAAACGTACCAAAATTGGGAGGAAAAAACCTTCCTCCCTTTATTATTAGGTAGAGATTACTATTACTATTACTAGTAAATATGCTCGTGCATTGCTACGGATTGAAAACAAACAAAAAATAACCTATTTTGCCCACAGCCATCTTAGCCTTTCCTTGATGAAACTGGGGGTGAAGTTTGATAAAAAAAAATATACGAAGATACATATCATTTAAAATATGTTTGGTTTACCTACATTTTAATCTTTGATCCTCTTAGATGTCACATTATACAACAATCCTCACAAAAGTACTGGAAAAACTAACCATTTGCTTTACAACCTTTTTTTTTTTTGCATCATGCATATTCAAAAGTACGATGACATAAAAATTCACTTATTAATATATCACATGGTAGAAACACTAAGTAAAATATATCTTGTTATACCGCCATATTTTTTTTGAACAAAACAGGAAATTTGCCTCATTTTATTTGAAAAAGTGCAAGAGAATTTACCGGTTCATTAGCGGGGAACCAGGCTAAAACCGTCACAAATGCACCAATGCCGTCAAGGACCACATCGTACACCAGGCCAACCTTCCCACTCATACAGAACAAGCACACACCGTTAAGAGGAGAGACCACCGTCGAGGTTCCCTCCAAGCAGTTAAATGAAATCAACATTGCACGAGGTTAAATGGTATAGGTTCGCACACTAATAGCTAAATCAATTATGCAAGTAGCAGAACAACGCTGAAAACACATCTACTCAAAGGTATCCAGACACTCCTGGTGCAACACCACTGGTGACGGTCCCCTCCAAAGTCACATACATGAACGGAGTCGCCAAAGTCCCGACAAGCACCTTATTGACAGCGAGTAGAAGCAGAATATTTATTTGGGGAAAATCATTTACTTGCTTCAGCCCTCGAGGTTGGTATGGTTTTGCTATCTTTTATCCATGTTCTGTGAAACGAGTTCTAGGTGCTGGAATCAAATAATCTTCAAAATAAACGTGCGCTATACACATCATATACTCTACACAGGTTCAACTAATATCACATGGCCTCATCCGTGTGGAGGAATTATGAAAACAAAAGCTTTGAAAGCAATCAACATAAACTACGATTCAGCCGTGGTACTACTATGCACATTGACATACTGACGTTTCTAATGGCTTGTTGTCCTACCTGATGTGTCTCCTGTCGCGGCCGGATTGGCGGCGATATAGCGTCTGGAGCCATGGCAGAACTTGAGATGGATGCATGTGTCCCTTCGGGGACATCCGATAAAATTGGAACGATACAGAGAAGATTAGCATGGCCCCTGCGCAAGGATGACACGCACAAATCGAGAGATGGAGGCATGCACTGCGTTGGGAGAGCCGCACACCATGCCTAGGGTCACCAACATAAATTGCTCCGCTGCGAGTGGGTCGTCAGCATTCGATTGTCGTGCACAATTAAATCCGACAAGCGTGCCGGCCATAGATTCGCACCTCTCCGGCGAATCGTCTTCACATTCTCAGAGTCAAGTTCTACGATAAGATCATTTACTTAAATAAAAAGGATTCAGGGGCGGTAGGAACCGTGTGACATTGAACTGAACTCGCTAAGAATAATAGACTTAGTAGTTAGTACGCCGCCATTGCTTCTGCTCCGGAGCAGGAGGCATTAGCAAGAGGGCAGGGGCGTTGCTGCTATGTCCCTGCTGCCGATGCAACCACCTAGCAGCATTTGTCGACAGCATTGGCAGCCAGTGAGCGTCTCAATACCAAATCATAAAAAAAGCGGGGAAAAGAAAGAACCAGGTTGCCCAAGATGTGCAAAATGCAGCGAGGTACACTTGACTAAGGAAAAAAAAAATCAGAAACAATGTTTCCATTCGGCTGCATGTATTTACAAAAAAATCCATTGCAAGAAAATTCAGAACACATGGTAATTGGTAAATGCTCTGCTTGCTGCATATTTGCTAAACTGGAACGGACTTGACCTGCAATAGGAGGGAATGGATTGAAAATATGATTGCCGACTGAGTGACAACATGATTGCATTAAGGGTATCTTCAATTTTCAGCATCTTATCGTTGTGCTCACAGTAGGATTCAGGTTTATTAGTTCGTTCTGTGTGGTGTAAATGATGAAGATTCATTGGTAGGATCTGTGGTCTATGTCTACTTGATTTTTTCAGACAATAGAAAGCTTACAAATATCTAATAAATCAAATGGTAGTAACCCTGGTAGAGGGCTCACCTGATTATCTGAATGGCTACAAGCCTCACCTACAGCTTGAAGATCCAATAGTTTTAAACACTGAAGTTACCAACCACAACTTGGACACCACTAGAAGTTTAACGACAATCCATTCGATTAGATACCTTTGACACATTACACATATATATGAATACATGACTTAAGGGGACCAAAAATACTACAGAGTTTATTTTAATGTTCTGTAAACTGAATGAAAAAACGTCAAATAATAAATCCGATCTCAACCTTCAGTGGGTTCAGCTTGTGCAGGCGAGTAGCAATGGTAGTGGGTTGGAGGACGGCGCAGCGGTGTCGGCCGGCATGTCTGCGTGTGAGTGTGAGGAGCGTACGCGTAGACATGGAGGGGGAGTCGCGTGGACTGATGGGGTAGCAGGGTAGCTCATGGGAAGGAGGCGGGTAGGGGACACGAGAGGCAGCATAGTGCTAGCTCGATCTCCCCTTCCCCAACGCCTTGCTCTGCTCTATCTCTCCCAATCACCGCCGCCACCGCCACTTCTCACTGCTCCCCCAAAAACGCGCTGCCATGCCGGCTCCGGCTCTCCTCCTCTTTCGCCTCTCTCCTCCTCTCACTTCCCGTCGCTGGAGCCTACCACCAGTAGAGGCCCCACCTTCCCCAGTGTCGTCCTGGCTCGCCTCTGTGCCGGTAGAGCCGTGTTGGGGGCCGGTCGTCTCCACGACACCGGAAGCGCCCACCTCCATCTCGGACAGATTCCCGTTGTGGTCTCCCTGCAAGGGCAATCCCGCCGTGCCTAGCCCCTCCACGAGCCGCCTTCTCCTCGGCCAACTGACCGGAGCGGCGATCTCCTCCTGCCCTCCACCCACCTATCATGGAGCCGCCTCAATCTTGGCATTCAGCTCGCCTTCACGTCGTCACTCGCCCGCCTTCGCCTTGGCCAACTAACCGGAGCGGCGACCTCCACGGCGGTCTCCTCCTGCCCTCCACCCTCCGGTCATGGAGCCGCCTCAATCTTGGGATTCAGCACGCCTTCACGTCGTCACTCGCCCGCCTCTGTCGTCCGTCAGATATGTGGATGGGGGAACGCTAGACAGTCGGGGGTCGGGAGGAAGAGGGACCAAAAAGGTTGAAACGGTTTTTTCATTATTACCGGTGGTAGTGGTGGGTATTATCTGATTTTGTGGGAGGGTAAATCGGCCATTTTACGTTGGACGAAAATTTTGGCAAAAACCTTAATGCATTTATTATATACTAGCAAATCATGCCCGTGCGTTGCACTGGGAGTAAAGATGTCACACTTTCGTGTCCTAATCACTCGAGACCACATTTGGTTACATCACTATGATATTCTCTCTTATTTATACATTACTCTAAACATCAGCCATGTAATATTAAGATAATTAAATAGCATGTGTGTAACAAAATAGAGAAAATGTTGAAGGTAAGATATGCTTGACAAACAAACAAAATTAAGTCGTAATCAAGAAGTAGATTGCAACTTATGGGCCCAACCGCATTCTGAAATTGGTCAAACCATTTATAATTTGTTACCTGAAATCTACATTTTTCTGTTGTGTTCACACGTGAAATTACAACCGTTAAAATTCATATTAATTTTATCTTAGAATCAAAGAGTGCTACTTACATGGAGCCTAGAACATAACTAATGACATCGAATGGAGAAACGTATTTTCAATCTCTTGCCTCTATTAAATTATAGCTCAATAACCGTGCATTGCAACATATCCAAATATATTATATACGACTAAAGAATCATAGGTTATTTTTTGTAAGCCCTTGTAAATACAAAAAATACAAGTTGTTAGCCACATGAATTTTCTCTTACCGGCAATGTTGGGTGGGGTTGGTTCGGATACCAGCACGTGTTTGTGAAGCTGGAACAAGAACGTCGGAGGAAGGGAGGGAAAGAAGTTGGTTTTCATGTGCAAGAACGCTCTAGGCTAGTTTCATCGTGTTTTTCTTGTCGCTGGTTCTCTGTCACGGTTTTGTCGTTGGTGTTTTTTCCATGTGGGACTGAAGTGTTTCTAGAATTTTGCTAGGGTGGGACAACTAACATAATTTGTTTTTAATAGTACAAATATAATATGACAGCGTACATGTATAAAATTTAGTTTAAAAAACACCGCAAGAAAATACGAACATCACATTGGATCAGTTCTATATAGATAGACCACTAATGAGTTGATAACAAAATTTGAGTAGTCGACTTTGATAAAGCTATTCACAAGTAAAGAAAAATAGAGAAGACACATGGAGCTTAACAGAGACAAGCGTATTTAAATAAAAAACAGACGCATGCTCTTACATTCGCAGAACAAAGACATGCGGTGGAGTTCAGCTAGCAGCTCACCTGATCTATCAACAGATTGGGAGATGTGAGAACAGACGCATGCTCTTACATTCGAAGAACAAAAACATGCGTGGAGTTCAGCTAGCAACTCACCTGATCTATCAACAGATGTGGAGATGTGAGAAAAATCTCGGACATGAGGTCAACAGGTCAGTGACCTTCACTGTAGATTGCTGTGTTGCCTGGCTGCCCGCAGGTCGATGCACTGCCGCTGGCCGCCAAGCGCTCTACAGCCCTACTTGCTTATGTTGTTCGTTACTGCAGCTGTCGCCTTCTTCGTGGAGAATCAAATCAATATTCAAGCCCCCCTGTATCTTGTTAAGATAGATATCGCTCCGTACTCGGCTGGTGAAGTTTGCGAGACACAGCAGCATGGCTCCGTAATTTAATTTTCCTGGAGAGAGAGCATTGCAGGCTAAAGCCACCAAATAGTTCGATTCAGAGATGAACATCTCTGTCGATGCAGAGCACCTTACGGGAGTATAGGTGAAATTAATGGGGGCAGGGTGCTTAATTAATCGCTGGATAATTACCTCGTTGGGCGGCCCTCTCCCTGGGAGACTCTCTCCGCCTCAGTCTCAGTGTCTCCGTGGGTGAAAGAGAGAGGCGGAGGCTCCTCTGCTTGGTATGGCGGCAGCCCTTGCTCGGAACGCAAGACGAAGATGCAGCATAAGTAACAAGATTCCTCGCCATCGCGGATCCCGACTGGAATGACACCGATGCCCCTCTTCCCCTGTTCCTATCACGCGACCACACACATCCACTACCTCATCGCCGTCTCCCCAGTCAGCCCCTCTAGGTCTCGATCTCGATCTAAAAAAACAGGTCAAACAGGAACGAACAAAAGGGACGAAGTAGTTTGTACAGGCAATTTCGGAGGCTTATAGCGGCAGCAATGTCAATCTCATGGATGATGTAGATGTCGTCCTCTTCAATGTGGGCGCAATGTCTGTGCGCGGTCCGCCGCTGGTCGACGACGGGGTGCGACTGTTCTAAACGGGGAAAAGAAAAGAACATAAACCGGTATCCGGTGGCAGTCGTGTAGTACTATGTGATTTGGTGGGAGGGCAGATCGGTCAATTTGCGTTGGACGAAAATTTTGGCAGAAACCTTAATGCCTTTATTATTAGGTAAAGATATACTAGCAAACATGCCCGTGCGTTGCAACGGGAGTGAAAAATTATTGATAAAAAAGTTAACAGGAACTCGATTTTCTTCTCCAAAGTCAATCGGCCCGCATAACACTATCCTCAATTCGCTACTTTTCTTAATATTTAATTATGTTTTATTCGATCCACTCTTCTATATGTCATTATTATTATTATTTATTTAATATATACTATTTTAGAATATGTTTTCTGAATTTAATATATAACGGGTTGTCGGTTGCGAGACATCATTTGGGCTCGGCTTGGACCAACTATAGAAACCAGAAATGCTGAAGCAGAGATACAATATGTAACTAATCACAATGAATCATCAATGCGGCATTCTGCCTTTGTGTTGTTTTGATGTACTTAATTTAAGCATATCTTATGTTGATGTATTTTAGGAAGCATATGGTCATGTGCATCAACGGATATAGAGGCCAAAGTACAACCCCTTTAGGAAAAGAAATGTTTTTTTAGTATGCAAATAATCGCTTTCTCTCTAAACTGTAATATGCCTATAAACAATCAGAAATAACAAACATGCAGATTTTTACGATCACAATATGTTAATGCTGACATACTACTATACACTGTTTGTTTTCTGATAATGTTCCGATATAAAATTTCCACGTTTTAGAAGGGATAACCGAATTTTTTTCAAAACCATAGCATGTGTACAAAATTACCAGAACACATGGTACTGAAAAGCTGTAACTTTGCATCAAAACCATCTGAAATCTCCTCGTGTTATCCTGTAGCTTCCTTTTTTCATGAATCCTTTGGTTGGTGTGGTTCTATGTTTTTTTCCATAGTCTAGATTGGCTCATATTTTGAGAGCTTGGAACCATCCACACAACACATACATATAATCATCTGTTTATACCTTCTACATGATGCAGAGGGACACTTAATATATGCGGCTTCAGGATTCACAACACAAATCAGCTGCATGTGAATATTAAGCGATAGAGCTTGGCGGTTGCAAATGGTTACATGATGTGATTGATGATATCTACGATCAGTTTCAATCCTCTCAACTGATGTACAGAGGAAGATTACCGATGAGCTCAACCGAACTCTAGGAAGGATCTGAAACACATCAGGAACAAAAAAGCTCGTGTGGCTTAGCACGAGTGTACCTGTGGCAGCGGAAAAATCAGCAGGGCTCCCACCAAAGCAGCCGCCGCCTCTGAAGCTGAAGCCCCTGGGCTTGGACGGAATGGACTGGAGGGACTTTTTTTCATACCGGAAGCATTGATGTCGCCAAGTATTATGCCATGGAAGATCTTATTCTTTGCTGTCTCACCGTTTCTAAAATCTGAATAATTTAGTATGCAGGTCGTTGCTCTGCATGGAACGCTTTCAAAATAAGAATCTGGGTGAAGATCTAGAGGGAAAGGACGGACATAAACACCGCGTAAGTGAGAAATATCTCAGCCCCTACTGCAGCTCCTCGTCCTCCATGGGAGAAAAGGCCATAGCATCAACCTGTACACGGGGGCGGGCGCGGAGGCGTAGATGGACTCGCAAGCTCAACGTATGCTGCTGTTAGAGGCAACAACAAAAGGACCTCACGAACTCCTGCATCTCCCCTAGGAAAGGCCTCCCCTCCCCATCCCTGCAACCCACCAGCACCACTGCTCCTTATCCCTTCGTCCATCCATCGGCCCCTCTCACTTCCAGACACGGACATGATGGATTTTGGATGAACCGGGGAGGAAATACACTCCCCGGTGGCGGTGACTGGTGCATCAGAAGTAAAGAAAAGCAACAAAGTTCGGATAGCTCTAGGCGGCGAGGTCCGGTCCTATGGCGGAGGAGATCCGATCCGGAGGCGAGCAGGAGCATGGCGCGTCATCGAGCGCTAGGAGCGGTCAGGAAGTTTGGGATGGAAGGGAATCGATAAAAAAACCGAACCGAACAGTTGGGTGGCAATCATGCAGTATTATGTGATTTGGTGGAAGGGTAAAATTGTCCTTTTATGTTGGACGAAAATTTTGGCAGAAACACTAATGCTTTTATTATTAAAAAATATATATATAATATATACTAGGAAACATGCCCGTGCGTTGCAACGGGAGAGATAAATCTCCTCTCACAAACACACAATATAAGTCCATATTAATAGAAATGACTTGGAAATACATATTATTTTGGATAGTAGACACTTCATGTGCTCTAAATAAAAAAATAAAAAATTCGTTCGCTCAAACCAACAACACAAACTAAGAAATGGACAAAATTAACCAAAAATAGAAAATCCATCAACCCGTTCGGCAATAAAAAAAGAGACATTGCCGTGCTCGAATCATCTCTTCATGCTGTCGTCGTCTTAATGAAGGGTATCGTTGTTATGCGATTCTGTCCTGATCGGCATTTCCACTGTTTACCTATTCTAACAACTTCGTCGAAACTTGTCCGCCGCGCTCTAGCCAAGATACGAGCTTAACTCCAAATTGGTTAGTATATTTGATGCATAAATAATGCTACATAGGATGTGAAATATCATTACTGCAAGATACGAGCTTTTACGATCTATGGCATCGCACTGTGTACACACAACAAACTTAACCAATATAGAGTTGTGTAGATTGGCCACATGAAAATAATTTCAATAAATTCTAGATATCCCAGGCGGAACTTCAAAACCACTGAAACCGTACAGGACCGTCGTCCCGCCACGCGCCCTACTGGCTGATGTCTTCCTTTGAACCGTCCAGCACCGCCCCTCCAGAGGCACCACCTCCCATGAAGCCACCGCCATCTTCCCCACCCCGAGGTATGGTCTCCCATGTACCCTTTTTCATAGATCCGTACAGACTCCATGAGAAACTTCGTGTAAAGTTCCCGACGGTGTAGTTAATCCTAGGGGTTATAATTGAATGGTGATTAAGTGCAAGAGAATTTGTATCTTGTCAGTAGATTGTTTACCAATGCATACATCTACAAAAATAAATGATTGATTCTAAAAAAAATGTAAATTCAATATAATTTATATATGTAACCATTGACACTGCCAGATAGGTCCCATCTGTTACTTGTAATATTTGAGATCAGGATATGGTGTTTTGACCATGGCTGTCAGATGCTCTCATGTGAAATAATAGTTTCATGCTTATAGGTCAACCAGTATGTGAAACTTGAGGTTTAACTGGGAACTTGAGACAACATGGAAACCCGTACTTGTACTCTTAGGGCATCTCCAGTCGTTGCGCCCCCCAGGACGCGAAAACCCTCGCTTTTTTTGCGCCGCGGCGCTAAACGGCGCTATTCTGGGAACTGGGGGGGCGCGTTTCACAGCCGTGAACCCAGGCCGCCCCCCCAGCGGCGACTCGGTCCAATTTGGGCAATAGAAGTAGGTGTCGAACTCCCGGATGGCATGCATGATCTTGAGGAAGAGCGTGCGTTTCATTCTGAAACGACGTCGGAACACCTTCTCGTCGTTGGTGGGATCCTCGGCGAAGTAGTCGGAGTAGAGGATGCAGTAGCCCTCGTATCACTGCCTCGGCCTGCTCTTCCGGCGACCGGGCTTCGATCCAGCGCGGCGCGGCGCGGCGTCCTGGGCCAGCAACCCGGCCAGGCAGCTCAGGACGAGTAGGTGCTCCTCGTCGTCGATGGAGGCCTGGTCTTCCTCGTCGAATAGCTCGGCGAGCATTTCCTCGGCGTCGGAGTCCATGGCTCGGACAGAGCGTCGAACACCTTGCGGGCGGTGGACGTGGCTCACTGGGGCGCAGCCTCCTCGGCGGCGGAGACGTGCTCGAACGGCGGCGACGACGTGGTGGACCAGCCGGCGGTGGTTTGTCTCGTTGCTGTTGTACGATGGTGGCCGACGGTGGCGGCGTGGGGTGCGGGGGTGGGGCGGCGACGGCGAGGCGAGCGAGTGGAAAAGACGGTTCGAGGGTGGAGAAAGTGGGAAAAGAGCTCTCCCTCGCCGACAGCGCTGGCCCACGCGCGCTTTTCCTCTCGCCGCCCCCCCAGGCCGAACCCAACGGGCTGGGTTCCGCCTGCGGGCGGCGGCGCTAATTTCCGCCGAAACGGCGTTTTTTCAGGTCCTGGGGGGGTCGACTGGTGAAAAAACGGCGCTTTTCGCCCAAAACGGCGCTAATTTGCGTCTTGGGGGGGACGACTGGAGATGCCCTTAGTTGGATCTGAGGAATATGTGTCTTTGCTTAAAATGCTCATCATTCAAGTAGAGTGTGATAAAATGATTTGAACATTGCACCGTCTTCTGCTTTCATAAAACTAATATCAGGTAACTCTTATCCGTACATGCATGCAAAAGGTGAAATTGTAGTGCAAACAGCGGGTAGGTTATCAAGAAAACTACCACTCTCACCCCAGTTAACAAAGACGGCTCATATTTCTTGATTCCCTAAACAGTACCATCATTTGTACAACAAACAGAGACTGTACGAAAATAGGAAAATGGTTTAGTGATATAGTACAAATGAAGTTTTATAACGTACGTCATTGAACTGACAAAACTTTCCATTGTACCATATATCACAAACCAATCGTACCAAAATTCTGTTAACTATGGTTACCCAATACCAGTTCATTTAAATTTTATTTCAGAGTAATCCTAAAAATTGTTCATTTTCTCCACGTCTCATGATAAGCAGTTTGTTTCGAGATGGCCAATTTTTTCCTGCAAGTTTCGTTATGTGTCTGCTTTTACGACGCACTATTTATTGTCCCATGTTACCTCTCTGACTGTTTATCTCTTATAAGCTCTTCCATAACTCAATTTTCTCGACCAATATTATTCTCGTATTTATGCTTTATTGTTTCTACCTCCAGGTGGGGTTGTCGACATGGAATGTAGAAAACATCAAACTTCTGGCAAGACAATCTCTGTTAGTATGGTGCCCCTGGATTTCGCAAACCAGGCTCTTGAAAAGGTTAATTCTGCAAATCAAGTAATTCAGCAGATGTACCATGTGAGGCTCCCATTGATATCGATATGTGGGAGCTTTACTTTCTCATCATGCACTTTTTATCACATGGTCCATTCAAGCGGACTCTTGGAGAACTGTGCAATGAACTCCAGGAGCATCAGCTGCTACCTAGAAGATACCATGCTTGGTACTGTATTCCCGTCGTAGTTTTCATAGTGGCGAAGAAAATGATGATGGTGTATCATCCCTTTGGATTATCTAAAGTTAATTGAGACATGAGAGGTAGAAATACGTAACTCTACTTTATGTCCAGTTTGCATCAATCATTTCATTATCAATAAAAATATATTCGTTGCTACTAAACAATGATATATAGTTAACTATTTAGATTAACTCCAACATATCTACACCCAAAATTAAATACAAAAAATGGCCACTGAGCTCTACTGCTTGTTTGAACTAAATCTATTTCTAGCAAAACTGCATCCCACGGTTTTGTTTCCGGACAATTCTGCCTGTACTTATAAAATGTGAAAGGCTGGCTCATGAGTAGGAACGAGCACTAATTGGAACAGCGACCATGTCGTTCAAAATCTGGCTGACCTTGCAGTTGAGAGCGTAGAAAATCGTAATATCTGTCGAGTAGCCTCGGCCGCCAAGTGCATTGTTGACTCACTGTCATCTTCATGCATGGAACACGAAGACCCCCTGGAGACCTCTGTTTCTTGTTCCTCTATGTAAGGTGGAGCTGTGCCGGCAGCAGAAACAGACTGCAAAGAAAGGCAGCCACGCCACGCCTGATATATGCCGGTAAGTGGCCGGCAATCTTGGGGCGGAACCACTGCTGCAAGAGGACGGTGGCGTGCTTTTCATCGTCGGCCGGGCCATGGAGACCTTGGCGAGCTCCATATACAGAGCATCCGCGATGAACTCGTCCTCTCTTCGGGCGCGGTCAAACCTGGCCTCTGCGGCGGCGGCGGAGGCGCGGCCTACCGGCGCATCGCCCGATTTTAGGTGGACATGTCGTGTCTGCGGCGGCTGCGGGCCGTAGTCGGTGCAGCGCATCATCCCCCAGCACCCTGCTCCTACGAAATGGCCCTGCGCGCCGCGCGGCCAGCCAGGCTCGCCGCCCTAGGCGAACACCTTCCTCCTCAGCCACCTTGCTCGGCCTCCTAGGCTCCTACCTCTCCGGCGCGGCGTCGCTCGGGTCGATGCTAGAGATCAGGGTCAACCACGAGCAAATTGGGGGAACGGGATGGGAGTCGTTACAGGTGGGTGGGGTGATTGCGTCGCTGTTTTCTTTTCTTCCAGCGCAGGTGGGTTGAAGCGGTTCGTGGTATTTTGCACGTACAGAGTATTATGTAACTTGGTGGGAGGGTAAATTAGTAAAATTATGTTGGACGAAAATTTTGGCAGAAACCTTAATGCCTTTATTATTAGGTAAAGATAAAGACTCCTGTTATATACTCCTGGGTGTACATACTCCCATACTCAATATACCACACATACGAGGGTATTATACCCCTTTATTATTTTTCATATACCTCATTAATTATTCTAAGATACCTCAATACAATTTGTATGGAAAAAATATCATGAGAGTCCTCGGTTTTTTTAATATACCATTTTTACGTACATAAAAGCAGTATATGTACACATAATATAAAATATGTAGAATCTATTGATTTTTTTCAGAAAATTCATTTTGAGGTATCTAGTATTAAATAGTGAAGTATATTAAAAATAATAATAAGGTATAAATGGTTCATTTATGTGGTATATTTGGACGTGAGAGTACGTACACCCAGGAGTACAGAACCATTTTCCTATATATATATATATATATATACATATATATATATATATATATATATATATATATATATATATATAGGACTCCTTCTATATACTCCTGGGTGTACATACTCCCATCCTCAATATACCACACATACGAGGGTATTATACCTCTTTATTATTTTTCATATACCTCATTAATTATTATAAGATACCTTAATATAATTTGTATGGAAAAAATATCTCTGAAGTCCTCGGTTTTTTAGTATACCATTTATACGTACAGAAAAGCAGTATTTGCACAAATAATATAAAATATGTACAATCAAATGAAATTTTTCATAAAATTCATTTTAGGGTATGTAGTATTAAATAATAGAGTATGTTAAAATTAATAAACATGTATATATAGTTCATATATGTGGTATACTTGCACGTGAGAGTATGTACACCCAGGAGTATTGTACCATTTTCCTATATATATATATATATATATATATATATATATATAATAATTAACTAGCACACATGCCCGTGCGTTGCAACGGGAGAAAACAATTCTATATATAAGAAAAATTCTTATTGGCATAATATGGGCGTCGATATAAAGTGCAAATTTATCCTATCTTAACTCCACGCTTCATCCTTCATATTATTTTGATGTAGTATATCACCATAAGAGGAGACTATTAGTACATATTTTCAATTTTTTTGACAGTGACTATTACACCTTTTCTATTTGTTGGAAGGTTTTGTTGTTGGGAAGATAAGAGCTAAATATGCAATAACATTCGGAAGATATTGGGTTGTACTATTTATGGTAGACTTTCTTTTTAAGACGATTATTTGGTTAAGAAAACTCTAATTTAATGTATGCATAGCAATAAAAAGGAACGGAATAACATAAAAAATAGCAATGCTTTGTCAAGGAAGAAAGTAGGATATGGAAACAATTATTCACCTCCACAATTACCTACACTGTCATAGCATGAATATTGGTCTTATCTATCAATTTTTCTGTAAAAGATTATTGGCTATGTAACTGAAACACTATTTAAAAATAATAGTATTGCGAGAATGCATGTCTCCTATTGGCTCTCACATAATCAACTGAAATTCTGAACAATAATGTTACTGAAATGGCTCGAGATGTAAGATTGTTCCTAAGCATACAAATTGTGCCTAAGCATACACATATATATATCTTCTGATTTCCAACCTCATCCATCCTTAACACACCTCAACCCGAGTCAATACAGAACATTGCTTGGCTAAATCATGGTAGGATCTCTTTATATTTCAAATTTTGTGAAAACTATCTAGTGCACGTCAAATAGACAATCCAAGACATATTTCTGACAAAAGCTTGCAATCACGAGCAACCCCATACAAAAAAAGGCATTCTTCAAAACAATATCACATCGCAACCTACTACAATCTGAAAATACAACAGAATAAGCAAGCAAATCTGCAAGCTAGGCCGTGGAACCTCCACCTCTGAGCTTGAACAGCGCAAGCCACCACATCTCATTAGCCTCCGGATGGCCTCTATGACGTTGTCTCATAGGACACATCCCTCCAAGATTTGCATAATTCAAATAGTAATTTCAGGCCTATCGCAAGGCGTTGGTTATATATCATGTTAATGATGCTTACATCTTCCAATTATCTTGGTATGTAAATGATACAGGAAGGAAATACAAACTAACATGTCCAGAGGGCGGTAATAGTGTCATCCAGTTCAGCCTGCGGCACCAATGTCATGAACTGGAATTCCCTCCCGTGAGCGCTTGGTGTCAAGAACCTCTACATAGCCGCACCCTCTTGTAGACCCTACCATATAAATCACCGAAAGTAGACCAAACTCAACCCAACAAGCTAGCACACACTCTAGCTTCTACACCACCACAAACAAAGAAAAACTACTCTGGATAACCCCACATGTCCTGAACCAGAAATATGAGAACCATTTTTTGTCTAATGGGTTGACATCACACAGGAAGAATACAATATAATATCGAACTATTAACTGCTATGATTTTTTAAACTACATTAACAACTTAGCATGGTAAGTCCAATACGTCTGTTTTGATGAATTAATAGCAAAAAATAATTATTCAATTGGAAGAAGAGTGAGAAAGGTAGTAAAAGATTGCCATGGTATAAAGTTATCATTTTGAACTTCTCGAACTGCATCCAAAGTAAAAAAATCAAACTTAATTAGTGTGCTTAACATCCAGTCTTTGTATATGGTTGCAAATAAACTAACTTGCTAAGCATGATACTTTTTCAATGTAATAATTATTTCAGCCATAGACTGAATAATATGTAATCTCCATATGAATCTGAAGTGCAGAACTCCCTAATACCAAAATAGGTGAACCACAATATTAGACAAACCTTACAAATTTACCCTGTAGCAGGCCGCTTGCTGCTACGCTTGGCAGATTAGCTAGCAGGGCTTTCTGACAAGTAAGGATTTGGCGGTTCCTCTTGAGGCGATACAGAACCAAACGTCGTCCCTTCATCCTCTCAAAACTGATAGGCCTGCAAAACAGCTTAATCTGCATCAAACTACTGTACGTACACAATCTGTCCCAACGTATTGGACAATTGATTGACCGATTGGTCTAAAAATACAGGGGATTCCATGCTCCTGTAACCTAGTAAGATTCACATGCTTCTGTTGCATACCCGTTGAACCTTCACATTACCCAACCAGCACAGCTGCATTGCTCGATGGAGGATCTTTCAGAACCTTTGCCTGCATGTAGTTCATCAGCAAGATTATATTGTTGTCCCATGACGACTCCATGACTCCATCCTCGCTGTCTCAGATGCAGAAACCCCAACCTCCCTGGCCAGTATGAATAGTGAAGGCAACAGCTGAATTTATCTATTAAAATCTGTTTGAAACACGTATATTTTGTACATTCATACCACATATTCCCCAATAAAAATTAAGCAAGAATAATGTATCACTATGCTACTACTTGTGTATCAGCGATGATATAACTCGCATAATCATATATATTGGCAGGTTTGCACTTGCATTGGTACTCTATTTTTTATATTTTAAAAGAATTAGACCTAAAGTGGATATATGTTATTAAGAACGGAAATCTGCTAAAAATTTCTGTCGTTAAAACATGTGGGCCATGTCAACTCGGCAGGATCATGGTTCACCGTGCAACAAAAGGTATGAGTAGAAGATGCGAAATACAAGGGATGTCATAGTTTTATTTACAGTACAATATCTGAAACCACATTTCTATCATACTATCAAATCTTTGTAACGCTATGTAAAAAATTGTGGGCCCTACTCAGACTTCAGAAAGCAACTCACGTGGGTAATTTAAAGATAGCACATACAACCAACCGTCTCTAAAAACTTGTGAAACAATAGGCAATCCATTGAAATGAGAGAAAATGGTTGATTAGAAAAGCAACCATAGCAGGTAGGATAGCAGCACGCAACAAAAAAAATCAGAGCAAACAATTATCTTTGTCTTCCCCACCGAGCTGGTCCATGTCCTCTTCCCTTCCCCTGCACGCCCACCCTACCGAGATGCAGCCGCACCTGGAGCTCCGGTACCTCTGCTCCTTCCTCTTTCCTCGTCGGCCTCCTCACATCCCCTCCACTCGTCGTGGCGTCTCTCTCCCGAAGCACAAAGTAAGTTGAACCAGAAAGGACTTCTTACCATCAAAATAATACAACCATGATCTCTAATGCTTATGGATAAACAACTTGTACCTTTTTCTAGCACGTAGTAAAGTGTTTAACCATATATTTTGCAAAAGAAACATACATATAGAAATGTTTTAAACATGACATGCAGCTAGTTGCACCTACATAAGCATATATAAGGCTAGTGAATCATTTGTCAAACATAATATAATGTGCTGCCATCGGTGGTCTCATGTAAAGAGATCAATACATTGTAAACTATTTTTATTTTTGTTACAAATTACAAATTTCTCTGCTGCTATACACAACATAATCTTTGAAATCTTTGCTGGCATATATTTCTAAAACAACATGGCCATACTTCGGACATAGAAAACTCACCAAAAAATGAAATCAAAATCAAACACACTGAAAGAACAATTTTGTAAGCTCCTTCGGTAATTCTTTAATTGCTTCATAGACAAATATTGCAAAATAGCAAAAAAATATAGCTGAAGGATGAGCAAACAACATAAACATGAACAGTACACGAGCTAGCTTAGAACCAGCACGAGAAAGCTTCGGTGCACATGAACCAATTAAGTGTAAGTTACTAAGAAGAGCTTTGCCCAAAAAATCAATAAGGCTTGTAAATACACTGCGAATCCGACCTTCATCGCTGCCCTTCTCTGTATCCATGTCACCAGTCTTGGCTCAACACCGCTGCGGAAGCCACCACCATCCAGCAGCTCCGTGCAAACAACAGGTAACTGCTCCCTGGGACCATCAACACATCTGCATCCACATCGGGGATGGCTGCCGCTTGGAAGCTTGCCGCCAGTAAAAATATTTTGTCTCGTCGCTAGAGCTCTCTATGCTTGATGTCCTTCCAACCATTGTTACTATCCTATATGGATGTAATATTTCCATTACTATCCATTACGGAAAAATTTCCACATGCTTGTGATAGTTAGACATCAAATATGTACTGACGCACATGGAACCAAGACATGACTAAACCGAAGTATGGTTTTTGGTTGAATGTAAATTGATTAATAAAAACATCCATATGTGCAGATTTCAGGGTCACAGTTCACGAACATTTCACTTTAGTTAACAAGAACTTTAGAAACTCTTCCATTTATCCAATCTTTTAATATCCCAAGGCAAAGTTGCAATTCAAGAAGAAACATAATACTTCTATGCCAGAAAGCTTATTAAATCAAATGTATCAGATCCATCAAAAGATTGCCTACTATGGTGTACTACTGAACAAAACGTTTCTCAGTTCTCACCCATGGCTAACTGCATCAATGAGATTACAAAAAAGTTGTTTCCAAGCAGGTCTCATGGCAGACACAAAAATCTGAGAGACCAAGTGGGTGCAGCTCAGCACCTGGCCACTGATGCCACGCAGAAAAATCATCCGAACCAGTACTATTTATCTAGGAAAGAACATAAGAGGCACTGTATGGTGAAAGTAGAGAGCAGAGGAGAAATCTGTCTCCAGCTAGAGAGGCCTGAGACGGCACGACCGGAGAAAGAGATTCCAGAATCCAAATTATTGCGAGCCTCACAGTCTGCAGCGGATGGAACACAATGCTGGGATCGGAGCCCCCCCCCCCCCCCCCCCCCCCCCCCGTCTCCAAGCACGCCATCCTTTAGATCTATGGAGGAAAGTAGCCCGGCAGGCGGCACACGACAGCAGAGCACGAGATATGGTGTTTGGCGTTTTGGATTCACCAGGTCACTCCACAACCGATAGGATCATGGGAGGCAGTGCGAGGACCTATAGTCGTCTCACCTTATAGCATGTGAAAGAGGGAAAAAAGACCATAAGCTCATGGTGGTTTAGAGAACTTACGCAGACGATGCTGGTATGGACGGAGAAGACGACATGATTGACAGCGACGACCAGCCAGAGCGGAGGAAGATGAGCACGGTGCAGTTAATTCCACGCATCTCGGGTAGATTAATTAAGAGGGGAGGAGATTCATGAAGAGGCGGAGGCGATTCCATGCTCGGTTGGTTCGAGAATAGCGGGAGCGCCGGCGCAACGGAGCGATGGCGATGCCGACTTCGCGTGTACGTGGGACAGAGGGAGAGAGGATGGGCTCGGTTGAGGAATAGCACACGAACCGGTACAAACGCGTAGTATTTACGTAATCCAGTGGGAGGGCAAATCCGTAAAATCGTGTTGGACGAAAATTTTGGCAGAAACACTAATGCCTTTATTATTACTAGTAAGTATGTCCGTGCGTTGCAACGGATGAGAAAAATTTATGTTGCCATTCTCTACATATTAAATCAGGTCTATAGTTAGTACAACAAGGCGGGCGAGGATGTTCAGTTGGGCATGCTGTAGGTACTTGTGTGGGAACGAAAAATAGCGATGAAAACTCAATCTACCATGTGATGCGTCCACGCCTAGAAAAATTCACTAATGAAAGTCTTGCGCAGAGGTTTGTCATTGCCAACCTATTTTGTTACTCCTAGGGATACATGATCATTGAGAATATTATCAGTTATAATCCCCACACCGGATTAGGGTTATGCACTTTAACTGTGACACATTGTACTTGCTTCGCTTTAATTAACAGAAAACAGGCTTGTGCGTTGCTAGGGTTCATTATTACTGAATTCTTTTGGGGTCATGCTTAATTTTGCTATTGTAAATCAGTTTTTTGTCAATTACTTCTATTCTTTCCTTGTGCTAATCAATCAATAATACTCCAAGTAGCAATAGATGGAAAAACAGTTTAGACATATCATCGTATTATAGAAACCAAGAAGAAAAGATAGCACCTCAATCCTTACCCTGCCCTCTTCTAATGTAGATTTGGCACGAGCTTTCTCTACCAAATAAAAAATCTGTATCAATAATTGCCATGAAATCTCGAAGTACATAAAACCAAAATCCTTCTCTATTTTTTCTTCTTTCCATAATCAATCATGAATGACCTGTAGAAACATGGACACTTGATACACTTTGTCAGGGAACATAAATACACATCACATTGTCTTGCCATGTCTGAACGTGATGCACATATATTGTTACTTAGGTTGGACACAATCTTCTCCATCAAACAAATACACATCATTATGAATATTTGGGTTCCAAATAATTGATGCAATGGCATAGATGCAAGGCAACGCAGCTTATGTAAATTCACCTTGCATTTGTTTTACAAATGAAGATGGAAAATTCTTTGGTGGAAATTTTATCGAGCACGTAACACCTCAAAACAAAACGTCATGAAATCAACTCAAATAAGTGATTGTTCATAGATGAAGTAACTCATAGATCCAAGTCAATAGTAAGAAAGGAAATAACCCTAACAAAACCAATTAATACGATGTAATCAGCTGATGTAGAAGCCAAAGATACGGGTCCAAGAAGAACTGATTATAAGATCAATTAAAACTCTTGCATTTGCTCCTTTAATGCAAACTTTTCAAAACCGAGTGAGCACATATTTGATGGGACATACTGATATAGGTCCATGCATTGCTTGCCCAAGATCTGGATATTGATTATTAAGCCAAGTAAAAGGGTGCTAGCCATCTCTAGCTGCTGGATCTTGTACAAAAAAAAATCTCTAGCTGCTGGAAGAGCATAGCACAAAACTTCTGCCGATCGCAGCCGTGATGTGAGGTTAATTTCTTGATGGAAGCTGCCTGCTGGAGTGCAGCAGCCGCATGCTACCGTGCAAAGTGGCTGAGTTGAGATAGCTCCACTACTGCAGCAAAGTAAAGCTTAGCTCATGTACGTACACACCAAAGATAAACCTGCTTTTGAGCTTCCTAAATTCTGGCTATTGATGCATGGGATACCAAGCCAACATAAAGGAGATTTCTTGGCTATGTGGAGCTTGGGCACTCTTTTTGGGAAGCCAATTAGGATTGATATGAAGCATACTAGAGAACATGGCATTCTGAGGGTTTTTATTGGGTGTGTTGATCACACGAAAATTCCTAAGCAACTTCCTATTTTCATTAAGGATGGCTTCTATAATCTTTCTTTTGAGAAAGAAGGAGAGAGAGGTGTGGATGTTGATATGCCTACAGTGCAAAAAAACAGTGACAGGGATGGGGATGATGGACATGATGAAGATGACTTGGATAAAGAGATGGATGTATCTGATATTCCTGTACCTGCTATACAGCCTTCTATGGAAAAATCGGGTACTATTGGAAATTCTATTCCTAGCTCTTCCAACATTGGTTCCAAAAGAGCTGTGGGATTATGTTTTTCACCACAGGTGGCTAAATCAATTGATGTTGCTCACCGGGTCCTTAGAGGGGAAATTGTTCCCCATTATGATAGGCCATGTTTACTGGACTCTTCGGAGAATGCTGAAGATGCTTCTGTTAGTGATTCTCTGGTTCTTGAGGTAGAGCACGTTGGCTCTACACCTTCCTCTTCTATTCTCCCTTCTAAGGTACTTAGTTCTGAC
Source organism: Alopecurus myosuroides (assembly GCA_028641055.1). Taxonomy (NCBI): domain Eukaryota; kingdom Viridiplantae; phylum Streptophyta; class Magnoliopsida; order Poales; family Poaceae; genus Alopecurus; species Alopecurus myosuroides. Next base: position 371,447,488 of record CM054059.1, read on the forward strand.
TTTTTGAGCTCGACCATACACTCTGGTTTGGATGCGGATGCACATTTTTATGTTGATAATGATTGTGTCCCTTCGTTGTTACCTGTTAATCGCCTGGGCAATTGTGCCCAATCTGGTTATGTGGAGCAGGTTGATGAGCTAGAGGTGACGGATGGCCAGTACGTTGAGAGGGATCATCCCGTGGTGGTCACCAGCTGCAGTGCAACATGTGCACAACCCATCTCGGAGCCACGGCAGAAAACTGCAGTTTTCTCTGCCGCCACGGCACAGATTGCCCCGGTTTCCACTCCGTTTTCGCTGCCCTCGGCTACGCGGCAGACGAATTCGCTGCCGCCACGGCAGGGACAGTTTCTGCGGCAGAGTTTGCCTGCTGCTGCTGCTTCCGCTGGTGCAGGCCCTCTGTATTCTCAACAACCACGGCAGGGCGGCGTTATATCCAGTACCAAATGTCAGGTGGTCACGTCTCGAGTTGATCAGCAGCAGATGGCTGCTGGTTCCCCCAAGCTTGGTACGAATCAAATGATTGCATCACCTGGTATAGCACCTTTTTCATCATTGCATAAGCCAGTTGTTTCTAATCTTATTTCTGCTATTGGTATGCCAGTAAGCTCTCCTCCATTAACCAAGATGTTGGGGATGGAGAACAGCGTTGGACCGTCTAGTTCTTCCAATTTCTCTCCAAGTTTTCAAAATGTTGTCGACTTTGGTGGAATCGCCGACCCTGTTAGCTCTGGTATGCGCTCTAGCAACAGAATCCGAGCGCAAGTCAACGCAGATGATACGCAGATGGACCGTGCCAGTGCTTTGGCACAGAGACGCAATGACATCTACTCTCCAGGTAATAAAGTAAACCGAAAACTCTCTTTTCTAGCAGTTCCTAATGAAGTGATTGCTACTACGGCTGTTAAGTTGGGTATTGCTTTGGGTAACAATGAGTTCCAAATTGAGTCGTCTATCCAAAAACTTAAAAGTGTCGAAGAAAACCGTATCTTTACTTGTCTATCTAAAACTTTGGATAATAGAGAGGAAGGGGAGGACGATAATAATACTTTGCATACGGCTACTGAGTTGTCGGAGGACCTCGGGATGGAGGATAATGATCCTCCTTTGGACCAATTGGGACCAGAAACCGAGATTTTCCCTTGTAAAACGATGCGTAGAAAAAAAATGGGCACTGGCCTAGATGTTAAGAGACGAAGTGCAAGGATACAAAAAATCAAATCAGGTAAACAATGAGAGGAATGATTTGGAATACAGATGGTTTCGGGGATACGGCTAAGCATTTTGCGATTAGAGAAGCGGTTCGGGAAGACAATCTAAATTTTGTTGCTATTATAGAGACAGGGCGATCTAACTTTTCGGTGCCTTTTCTAAAGTATTTGGGGGGGGGGAAGGATTTCTTTTGGTATTGCCTTCCACCTCGTGGTCGCTCTGGCGGCATTCTTGTTGGTTTTGACCCCAGTATGTTTGAGGTTCAGAACGTGGAGGCTGGAGAATTTTGTATTAAGTTTCACATCAAAAATAAGTCAGATGCTTTCCTATGGACTTTTGTTGTAGTGTATGGGGCGGCACAAGACTCTCTTAAAAATAATTTCCTAGCAGAGTTAGTGCGTATTTGCGAAAAAGAAGAGAGACCATTGCTAGTTGGGGGGGATTTCAACATCATTAGAAGACAACATGAGAAGAATAATGACAATTTCAATGCGCGTTGGCCTTTCATTTTTAATGCGATCATTGAGAGTCTCGACCTGAAAGATCTAGATTTCTCGGGGAGACAGTTTACTTGGGCTAGTAGAGGGGCAAACCAAACTTTCGAAAAATTGGATCGTTTTTTAGCTAGTGTGGAGTGGGAACAAAAGTTCCCATTGGTTTCAGTACATGCATTGGCTCGTACTGGATCTGATCATACCCCCCTTGTTATTGACTCTGGTCAACAGGCTCACCTTGGCAATAAATCAAAGTTCTCTTTTGAACTGGCCTGGCTTAAGAAGGAGGGGTTTCTAGACCTGGTGGCCAGGGAATGGTCCTCTTATGTAGAGGGTAATTCTGCTCTAGAGACTTGGCAATGGAAAATTAGACATCTTCGGCAATTCTTACGTGGTTGGGCAAAAAACTTAAGTGGTCAATATAGAGTTCAAAAAGAGAAATTGATTCTCTTAATTAATGAGCTCGATATTCGAGCAGAGTCCATACCGCTATCTGTAGCGGAAAGAAAAGCCAAGAATGACGCGGATGCGTGCCTTGCTCGACTCAGACGTGAGGAAGAAGCCAAGTGGGCTCAGCGAGCAAAGGTAAAACATATTCAAGAAGGTGGCGAGAATACCCGTTATTTTCATTTGATTGCGAATGGGAAACATAGGAAAAAACGCATCTTTCAGTTAGAACAGGATGAGGGAACTATTGTGGGGGAAGCCAATCTCCAAGCCTTCATCTCTGATTTTTACAAACGTCTTTTTGGCCCTCCTGAACCGAATTTCTTCACCCTTGATGAAGAAAGAATAGACGATATTGATCGTGTTTCGGTTGAGGAGAACAAGATTTTGGTTGCTCCATTCACTGAGAAAGAAGTTTTTGAAGCAATTTCTCAAATGAATAGAAACACAGCCCCTGGCCCTGATGGTTTTCCTATTGAGTTTTACCAAGTTTGCTGGTCGGTTATTAAAAATGATTTAATGGCAATGTTTCGTCAGTTTTATGATGGAAATTTACCTCTTTACCGATTGAACTTTGGTGTTATTACTTTGTTACCAAAGAAAGAGGATGCTAGTAGAATAGAACAATATAGACCTATTTGCTTACTCAATGTGAGCTTTAAAATTTTCACGAAGGTTGGGACTAACCGTGTGACTACGATTGCGCAGTCCGTTATTCAGCCAACTCAGTCTGCTTTTTTACCGGGTAGGAATATTCTAGAGGGGGTAGTCATTTTACATGAAACTGTTCATGAACTACACTCCAAAAAGTTAGATGGGGTGCTTTTCAAAATTGATTTTGAAAAAGCATATGACAAAGTTAATTGGGATTTTCTTCAGCAAGTTTTGAGAATGAAGGGTTTTCACGACACTTGGTGTAAATGGGTATCTAATTTTATTCAAAAAGGGAGCGTAGGCATTCGGGTAAATGATGATATTGGTCATTATTTCCAAACGTGCAAAGGGCTTAGACAAGGTGATCCTCTCTCTCCGGTTCTATTTAATTTGGTGGCTGATATGTTAGCCATTATTATTAATAGAGCTAAAGAGGACGGGCAGGTTGGGGGTTTAGTTCCTCATTTGGTTGAGGGAGGGGTCTCTATCCTGCAATATGCTGATGACACAATCTTATTTCTTGAACATGATCTCCAAAAGGCTGTGAACATGAAGTTGATTCTGTCATTATTTGAACAGTTATCTGGTCTCAAGATTAATTTCCATAAGAGTGAAATCTTTTGCTTTGGCAATGCTAATGATCAGTTGGTAGAGTATAGGAATATTTTTGGTTGTGAAGTAGGGACTTTGCCCTTCAAATACCTTGGTATTCCAATACACTATAGAAAACTTTTACTAAAAGAATGGAAAATGGTGGAAGATCGGTTTGAGAAGAAACTAGCGTGTTGGGCTGGTAAACTTCTTTCTTACGGTGACAGATTAGTGCTTATTAATTCCTGCCTAACTAGTTTACCCATGTTTTTTCTCTCTTTCTTCGAAATTCTAGTGGGAGTGGGAAAGAGACTAGATTTTTTCCGTAGTAGATTCTTTTGGCAAAGTGATCAGCAGAAGAAGAAATACCGTTTAACGAAATGGAGCGTCATTTGTAGGCCGAAAAATCAAGGAGGGTTAGGAATAGAACTCTTAGACATTAAGAATAAATGTTTGCTGAGCAAATGGCTCTTCAAAATTCTTAAAGAGGACGGGGTTTGGAAAGAACTGTTGACAAATAAATACTTAGGAGATAAAACTCTAGCTCAAATAAAACCTAAACCCACGGATTCTCCATTTTGGCGGGGAATTCTGTCGGTAAAACAAGATTTTTTTCTCTAGGGGCCGGTTTGTGTTGGGAAATGGCAAACAGACTCGCTTTTGGGAAGACGTGTGGATGGGGAATGCATCTTTGGCTGCTCAATACCCTGGTCTGTACCACATTACTAGAAACAAGAATATTCTTGTTGCTGATGTGTTAGCCACCGCACCGCCCATTAACCTACAATTTAGAAGAAATCTGCAAGGGAACAATTGGACATCATGGTTGCATCTTGTTCAACAGTTAATGACTATTTCTCTTTCTGAGGAGGAAGACCTGTTTTCTTGGTCGGTGAATAATAATGAGCTATTCTCAATTAAATCCATGTATAATGACTACATGAATACTGATCCTCCTTTCGAACATAAGTACTTATGGAAAATGAAAATTCCTCTCAAAATCAAAATTTTCATGTGGTTCTTGCACAAACGTGTAATTTTGACAAAGGATAATCTTTTAAAGCGTAATTGGCATGGTTGCACAAAGTGTGTTTTTTGTAATCATGATGAAACTATTGATCATTTATTTATCTCTTGCCCATTCGTGGTTAAGATTTGGAGACTGCTCCAGTTCACCTTTAATATTTCACCTCCTGAGAGTCTCAACCATATGTTTGGTGGATGGCTCATTGGTCTACACAAAATTGTTAGACGACGAATTAGAATTGGTACTTGTGCCTTCTTGTGGGCTGTATGGAATTGCCGCAATGATGCGGTTTTTAACAGGCTCCACAACACTCATTTTTTTGCAGGTTGTTCACAAGGCTACTTATTGGATTTCCGCATGGTCGCTCCTTCTGCCACAGGATCAGCGCCAATTTATGGAGGCTGGATGCAACCGGTTATTGGCATTAGTCCGGGCCATTCTCTCCTCCAACGGGTGGCAGCATGATTTGCGAATTACAGCTTCTTAGTGGACATTGGCCCCTTTTAGCTTTTCTTTGTTTCGAGATGGCTGTTCCCTTTTTGTTTTCTGGATTGTAAAACTTTGAATATTATTTTTATTGTTAATAAAAGCCGTATGCATCTACCCGATGCAGAGGCTGGGGCTTTGCCTCCTTTTCAAAAAAAAAAACGTACACTTCTCAAGACTCCTCTAGCTTTTGTGCAGTGTCTTCTAATTAAAACACCTGAATCTGGAAAATACCGATACAATTCTTGTATTCATATTACGACGATCGGCGAAGAGAGTTTCGCTGCTTCTCGAATCTAGACATTGACGAGTGAAGCGATGCAGCCGATGGAGTCCGCGCAATGTATGTCCTCGTTCAAGTCCACTGCCAGGCCCGGCAGAGCATGGGGTGAATGTCCGGCCTCCTCCGCCTCCTGTCCCTGTACCACCAGTCTACCATACCACTGCCCACCGGAAGCGCCAAGAACGCCAATTAGGAACCGTCTCCACGGCATGAAGAAACCAGCGGTGGCGGTGAACCCCATGGAAGCCGAAACCACAACGACGGTCCATGGACAGCTGTGTACCGGGTGTGATGTTCGTGGGAAGCGCCTCGAAGCCCAAGGATACTGACGGAGTACCGCCGGCTCAGCTCCAAGCGCGCGGAAACCCTAGGACGCCACTGCGCCGGCAGTCATTGGTGCGCGCCCGCGCACCTCATGGTCCTGGAGTAGTCTGCGCCGCCTTCTCCCCCGGACGCCCTTCTCTTTCCCTGCCGCCATAGATAGCCACGGAGCTTCACAAGGGGCTGGGCGTGCTACAAATCGGATTGCTCTTGAGTCTTACTCCCTCCGTCCACGAACAAGTGTACATCTACTTTTACAAATAGTCAAACTTTTTAAACTTTGACCAAAATTATAGAAAATTGTAACAATATATATGACATCAAAATGATATATTATAAAACTTCATGTCAAGACAAATCTATTGATACTAATTTGATGTCATAAATGCTAGTATTTTTCCCAATAAAGTTAGTCAAAGTTTAATAAATTTGACCGCCGAAAAAGGAAAACGTACACTTTATCGTGGACGGAGGGAGTATGCTGCATCTTGGCAGAATGGCCAACTGATCCCTCGCTTCCTCGTAGTCATGGGTATGGACAGGACAACAAGTATTGGGTAGCTTTGGATGGTGCGATGCACAACTGCCCGCCCAACGCATGGCGGCCGCTTAAGACAAACGCGAATCCCCTTCTGTCGCCTGGAGTGAGATACCGATGTGCGCTTCAGCGCCGAGTTGGCTCTTCCTCCTCATGACATACGTGCCCTGCTTCGGCGCGTGCGTGCGCTGTTTCCACGCTATGTGAGCATATTTATGGGAGGGGTTCCACCTGGAGCAGAGTCCGTGGCGATTCCCTGAGAGGAGTGTCTGGATCGAGAGCGACTCCAGAGAAAAAAGTTTCTCGCGTGCCCGCGATTCCCCGAGAGGAGAGTGCAGATCGAGAGCGACTAAAGAAAAAAAAATCTCGCGTGCCCAAATCTTGGCGGGAACGATGCGAACAACAACTGACGAAAAAACGGACAAATAACTCGAGAAGAAACCTTAATACCTGGGGAATCACAGAGGAGGTTGGAGGACGACATACGAGAAGAAATCGGGTTCGCTCGGGATTGGAGGAAAAACAAACAAACCAGTACAAGGACAATTTCATAGCAATATATGTTGTTTGGTGAGAGGGTAAATCAGTAATTTTAACGATGGACCGGAAGAAACCTTCCTCTCTTTATTATTAGGTAAAGATTAGGTAGAGAAAGTAAAGATATATATATATATTATTTCGTACAGGAGCATGGGCACCATGGAGCATCTGTTAATTTACCTCTATATATGTATATATGGTCGCGCTATTTGACTCACAGGGACCAGAATATTATTCTGCACCCCGCGCGATGTAATAAAACGCCATTTCCGTACGGATCTGTTGCTTGTGAGTTGTGCATGCAACGTAAGAAATCATGCATGGGGCATAACAAACTGATTGGACAATGCATCGTAATAAATGATGCATGGGACGTAAGAAACCAATTGGACAATCGTGACTTGTCCTAGAAGAAGAAAATCACTTTCTCAAAAAATAAAAAATCACGTGCAAAACTTCTGGCCAAAGTTCGGGCCGGGCCTAAAAAAATTTACTGGGCAAAACTCAGGCCGGAGCCCGGCCCGGCCCGACTATCGGGCTGCAGGAATCGGGCCCGAGCCCGAGAAATCCCGCCCAAGCCCGACCGGCTTGGTCCGCCTGCGGCTAAAAATGCTCTTCCACCGGGCCCGAGCCCGGCCCAGCCCGACCGTCAGGCTTACATTTCCAGGACCGAGCCCGGCCCGATGGTGCTGTCGTGCTCAGCCCGGCCCGAGATTTTCGGGTCGGGCCGGCCGGGCCGGGCGGCAATGGGAAGAAGTACTTTATCTTCAAAAAATTCCTTCCTTTGGTTCTCTCTCTCCAGCTCCGGGCTTTCGATTTCAACCGGGGGAGTGAAGCTTGTCGTTGCATTTTCTGAAAATCTAGTCTTACTTTTCATCCTGTATTGCGTTGTGCGGTATGCATCGTTAGTTTGGAGGCACGATCGAGCTTCCTTCAAGAAATCCATGGCGTGGCATGGCTGCTTTGTGGTTCTCCTCGCGGGCTGGTTAGCAGGCTGATGCATGTAAAATGCATACATGAACTTTGCATGTTATTACTTGTTTTTCCTACATATTAGCAACTTATATTCATGTTTTATAATGATTTGGAGGCTTTTCTAAACAATCCCCCTTCTTTTGGTTATAACCCTGTTTTTCCAGAAAACGTACTTTTTAGTGTTTCAGACTTTCCAGGAGCTTCGGGACTCCAAAAAGGGCAAGGCTAAAGAGAACGGTTCAGAATTTTCGAGACGAAGACCATGGACCAAAGTAGAGGGCCAAAAGGCCAACCAGGTAGAAAATAGGACCCTCCACGCGGCCAGATTCCTTGGCCACGTGTGGGCCCCCTTTTTTCCCCCGTGGCTCCGATGTCGTCGATCTTTCTTCTCCCGAGTGTCTCGTGACCTAAACACGACTATATAAAGGGCCCCCTGGACTTTTCGAGAGGGAGGCGGCGCCGAGAGACGAAACCACAAAACAAAGAGACAGAAGGCTGCCGCCGGAGAAGATCGGAGGGGGGAAACGCCGCCGGGATCACCCCCGGAGGGCTCCACCCCCCTCCGGCGTGTTCATCATCAACATCTACAGCAAGATCAGCTCCATCTCTCCACTGTAATCTCTTGGCAAACACGATGTATGATGCAATACTATATTCCCTTGATGTATTGTGTCTCCCCGTCTATGTTTGAGTAGTGAATTTTTCTTGGCAATGGTGAAATAGTTCGTTGATTGGTTGCATATAAGTTTGTTATCTTCTATGATTGTCTTTATGTACAATATATGAGTGCACGCATATGTTGGGGAATGCATGTAAGGTGATCACCGGTAGCATAATGGAGTGGTGGTGATTTGGGAGTGACAGTAACCTGAGACCGCGCCACAAAGTTAAGTTCTTGGGGGATATATATAGGGGACCTTAGAACGTAAGGCTATGGTGGGACTTTATGTCTTAATCAATCTTGTGCAGTCATTTACTTGGCCACATGATCCATCATAAGGGGTTGTAGATCATTTACTTGACTATACCTATTCATGCCTCCTTCCTAGAAGAAACAACTAAGACTAAAACATGTGTTTCACTAATTGTGACAACCACACGAACGAAACATCTATTGCTAGAACACTTGCTCCCTTGAGATACTTGAGATATTTGCTGCTTGCTACTTGTGAAACTTGCTTAGAAACTTGCTTTAGAAACTTGCTTTAGGATTACTTGCATTTTAAACTTGCTTCACTAGTTACTATACAAACCACACTCCACGTCACTTGCTTTTAATTAGTTAGTTCCTTTTAGTCAAACTTATTGCTCTGCATAAATATCCATATAAGAGGGTTATAGGGCTTTAGAGAATAGATAGCTTACCTTCAGCTCCTTGTGGGTTCGACACTCAAATACTTATCGAAAGGTACTACAATTGATCTCCTGCACTTGGGAGTCATCAAGCACTTTTCTGGCGCCGTTGCCGGGGAGTGTTGTGCTAAGCTTTTATTCTTGTTTGCATTGCATACTAACATATAAACCTAAAACACAAAAAAAATTATAAAATGGAAAACAACCAAACAATTTTAGAACTGTATAATATCTACCTTGAATTAGGACATGAAGTGTTTGAGGAGAAATTGAAAAATTATTTGCACAACAATCATATTTGTGGTAGTACTAATTCTTTGAACACCTTTATTGCTAAGGAAAACCTTGAGCTTGGGGAAGTTTGTCTTGATGAATATGATATTTTTAGTCCCCCTACTATTGACGATAAAAATGATATATTTTCTGATTCTATGGAAAGTTTTAAGCTTGGCGAAGTTGGTTTTGATGAGCATGATATTTCTAGTTCCCCAAGCTTGGAGAAGAAAATTCACTTTGATGATACTATGCCTCCTATATATGATGATTGCAATGAAAATTATGAATGTTTAACTCCCACTATCACTAATGAGGATTTTACTTATCTGGAGAGTACTGATTCTTTTATGCATGTGGCTCATGATAAGAATGTTTTATGTGATATTCATATTGTTGAATCTATTCATGATGCCACTGAAAATTATTATGAGAGAGGGAAACATGGTTACACATATTTCAACAATATTAAGTTTCCCCTCTTTATGCTGAAAGTATTGAAGTTGCACTTGATCTACCTTTCTATGCTTGCTATTATGTGCTTATTTTATTTGTTTCATTACAAAATGCCAATGCATAGGAAAGGGGTTAGACTTAAAAATAAATTGTTTAATATTTTTTGGTGTGTTCCTTATGCTTTAATTTCCTATTCGGTTTGAGCACACATTTATGTCTTTTCAACATGTAAAATAACTTTACCTACTGTTATCTATCATTTAGTTTAAGATTTTCATTTTATAAAATTTTTGGGAAAGTAAATGAGAAGGATGAGTAATGGAGAAGTTGGGTCGACCTTGAACATGTGTTGTTCATGCCAATGAAACCATTGCAAAGTCTCTATCATTTAAACTTTTTACAAAGCTAAAAACAATAAAAAAATATTAGTTTACTACTGTAACATAACATTTCTGTCTTATTTCTCATCATAAATGGCAAGAATAATCTTATATGAGAGATAGGATTAAACAATAGTAATTAGCTGTCCAGAAAACAGATTCCTGAACTTCACTGCGAAAAATGTTTATAATCATAGAAGTGGAATTTTGACCTGGTAATTTACGACAGTAATATTTAGTTATCACTACATATTTCATTAGATTTAAGTTTTCTGATTTGAGCAAATTAAGTGCCTCTAAAAATTCACTCTTTACGGGTTGTTCAGGTTTTGGCAGATTATGTCTTTATTTTGCATTGCTCTCATTACTTGTGTTTTGTGTGGTTCTTTTGATCAAGGAGCAATGCACAACTGTAGTAACAGTAGTTAATATTTAGAATCAACTCATGATGTGTCTTTGCTGTACCTATGTGGATTTTATTTATGGAGGCACTAACCCCTCTAATCAAGTTTTATGTTGAGATTTATGTAAGAAGAATTTTTCAGGAGGAAGAGTTGAGTGAGATGAACAAAGATCAAGAGGGACAACCAATCAAGCTTGGGGATGTGCCCCTGGACTCACCCTACATGTATCAAATAAGTACAACAATCCAACCTTGGGGATGCCGAGCCACCTCACTCCAACCATCATTATGTTAAGTAAGAAAAGCCTAGCTATATGGCTATCAAGAAAGCGCTTTACGGGAGGCAACCCGGTTGTTCTTAGTTGGGTTTTCCTAGTGTCCTCTTGCTGTAAAAATAGACTTAGTCTTTAGTTTAGTTTCTGTAGTTTTCAATAAAGTGTCAAGTTTCACCCATTTGGATTTAAAAGTTGCTATCCTAGTGCTTGGAATTTCAGTTTCAGCACGAGTCTGCTCACCGTATGATTTTACGTTTTTTTATTGGTATTTCGGATTGAGCTCATTTTTTAGTATGTTCTTCAACTTTTCGTCCTCTATAAGCACTAAAATTGGCTTAATTTTTTGACGAGTCTAGCTTAGGGAAAAATGTTCGTTTTGCTGCTGCTGCTTTTCTCGACAGATTCTGCCTTCTTTTGTTTTATGCACTCTTTGGGCTTGGGAATCAAATTTCCATGATTCTTTCAAGCAAGAGAGTGAACATACAACATAATTAACCTTATTGTCTATCTAATGGAGCATTTGATTTGGAATTTTGCACAGCAAGCATGTGATTTGTTTGTCCTTGCTAATCTCACCCCACAGAAAAAGAATGGGAGAAACATGTTTTGTGAAGTTTTTTCACAGGGAATAGAGGAGCTGCGCCTCAAGACATCCAAGAATGGTGAAAGCCATAAGATTTGGGATGTGATGAACACCCCACCGGAGCTACACTCTTTTGGTTAGCACACGTCTACTTTCTGTCTTTCTAAGCAAAGCATTTATCATAGAGACTTGAAGCGTCTAGTTTTTGTTTTGATAAGACCACACCCATTATTTTATATGAGATTGAGCTACTGGTGTTTGGGGTTGGAATGTATTGGATGCTAGTATTATGACTTGGAATATGGATGCCATGGTTGATTTCAAGAGCTACATATGTTTGCATGATTTGTAGGCTTTTTATGTGTAGAAATTTGCAATAATGTTGTCTTGAGCTATCTCTTATTCATGTCCTTGATGTTAATTGCTGGTTTATTTAGTTTGTCATGAAATGAGTAGTTCTATGGACATATGCATGCATAGTAGCTGGTCAACTATCTCCCTCTTGCTAGCCAAAAATTTAAAAATTCCAACAAGTAAAAACTTGTTTCCAACACTCCTTAGCCAAGTATTTCCAGTGAGTCCACCATATCTTCCCATTAGCTTCATTGCTATTCCGAGTATGTTCACCATGTTATTGTGTTATTTATGTTCTAAATTAAGATATTCACTTTATTAATTGTCATGGGTTGAACTTGGATAGGACTCTCACGAACTTTTGAAGGCACACTTTACTTTTTATGCATCTAATAAACATGACCCAATAACGGGAGCCACAAGTTTTGCGTTTGACAAGTGTGTGGTTGGGAGCTAGCTATAAACGTGTATCACCGAAAAGCTTTCAACATTGCACAAAAATTTACATTTGGTTGATATCATGTACTTTTGTTTTTGGACTCCTGCCATGCCAAAATGAAATAGAGGAATAGTAAGTTTTGATGAGTAAGTATCTATATGACTAGAGAAACGCATTGGGCCGCTAACCCAAGCCATGCTTTATCATGGTGGAAATTTACTTACAGCTTGAGTGACTCTACAACACATCATACAATAAAATAAGAAGCTATGCATAATAGTGAATGAAAATAAAAAGGATGATGAGTCTACTCCGTTTGTTTGTCTTGTCATTGTGACATGGGCTTGTTTCCATGTCATGGGGCAAGAGGTACCTCTTTGCGGTTCTCTATGATGTCATTAATACTTATTATGATTGTAAAAAACTTATTAGGAATCTTAAGTTGAGTAATCATGGAGTAGGTTTTCACACTCACGGGGCATGAGGCTTTCAACCACCTTGTCATTCACATTACTTCAACATTCACCATTTAATATGCTAGTGATAAAGGGACAATGAGAGTCCTAGATCAATGGATACCACATTTCAATTAGTAATTTTAGTTGAATAATTTAGAGGCTAAATAAGACTTGATCATGTTTTACCTCTACTCAATTTTCTCCAAAGTGTCCACCATATTTTCTATTTTCCATTATGCTATTCTTTGACCAATATAGGATTTTATTTTTCATTTTGTGTATGCATTTGGTCCATAGTGCTTTTATTTTATTATACACTTTGTGAACTTTCATGAAGCATCTTTGCTTGCATATTTGATATTTCTTACAACATGAATTGTATATTGCTACTCATTTCTAGTATTAATCATTTGATTATATGTAGCATGAATAATCCTCCTTGATATCCCATGATTGTTTCAATATGCAAAGTCCATGTTAGTTTTATCACCTTCATACTCGAGGACGAGCATGGGTTAAGCTTGGGAATGTTGATGCATGTAAAATGCGTACATGAACTTTGCATGTTATTACTTGTTTTTCCTACATATTAGCAACTTATATTCATGTTTTATAATGATTTGGGGGATTTTCTAAACAATCCCCCTTCTTTTGGTTCTAACCATGTTTTTCCAAAAAACGTACTTTTTAGTGTTTCAGACTTTCCGGGAGCTTCGAGACTCCAAAAAGGGCAAGGCCAAAGAGCACGGTTCAGAATTTTCGAGACGAAGACCATGGGCCAAAGTAGAGGGCCAAAAGGCCAACCAGGTGGAACATAGGACCCTCCACACGGCCAGATTGCTTGGCCGCGTGTGGGGCCCCCTTTTTGCCCCCGTGGCTCCGATGCCGTCGATCTTTCTTCTCCCGAGCGTCTCGTGACCTAAAAACGACTATATAAAGGGTCCCTTGGCCTTTTCGAGAGGGAGGCGGAGCCGAGAGACGAAACAACGAAATAGAGAGACAGAAGGCTGCCGCCAGAGAAGATCGGAGGAGGGAAATGCCGCCGGGATCACCCCCGGAGGGCTCCACCCCCCTCCGGCGTGTTCATCATCAACATCTATAGCAAGATCAGCTCCATCTCTCCACTGTAATCTCTTGGAAAACACGATGTATGATGCAATACTATATTCCCTTGATATATTGTGTCTCCCCGTCTATGTTTGAGTAGTGAATTGTTCTTTGCAATGGTGAAATAGTTCGTTGATTGGTTGCATACAAGTTTGTTATCTTCTATGATTTTCTTTATGTACAATATATGAGTGCACGCATATGTTGGGGAATGCATGTAAGGTGATTACCGGTAGCATAATGGAGTGGTGGTGACTTGGGAGTGACAGTAACCTGAGACCGAGCCACAAAGTTAAGTTATTGGGGGATATATATAGGGGACCTTAGAACGTAAGGCTATGGTGGGACTTTATGTCTTAATCAATCTTGTGCAGTCATTTACTTGGCCACATGATCCATCATAAGGGGTTGTAGATCATTTACTTGACTATACCTATTCATTGCTCCTTCCTAGAAGAAACAACTAAGACTAAAACATGTGCTTCACTAATTGTGAAAACCACACAAACAAAACACTTATTGCTACAACACTTGATCACTTGAGATACTTGAGATATTTGCTGCTTGCTACTTGTGAAACTTGCTTAGAAACTTGCTTTAGAAACTTGCTTTAGGATTACTTGTATTTTAAACTTGCTTCACTAGTTACTAGACAAACCACACTCCACGTCACTTGCTTTTAATTAGTTAGTTCCTTTTAGTCAAACTTATTGCTTTGCATAAACAGCCATATAAGAGGGTTATAGGGCTTTAGAGAATAGATAGCTTACCTTCAGCTCCTCGTGGGTTCGACACTCAAATACTTATCGAAAGGTACTACAAATTATCTCCTGCACTTGGGAGTCATCACAGGCGAAGGGATGTCCTGGCCCTTGCCGGGCCTGTTGTTTGCCGTGGTATCCATGGACGGACCACCAACACACAGAAATATCTTGGTACTTACGTACGGTGATTCTTGACTAAGTTTTGCGGAGGATTATATGGGTGTTTAAGTTGTAAATTTCTTTTGGTCAGGCCAGATTTGCAAATCTATACTGTTAACTAGTTATGTAGAGGAAATAAGCTTTGTCCGACCTGGTAATTTCCAGCTAAATTTGATTGTTAAGGTATTCTGAACTTTTGGATGCACCACTTTCTTATCTGATTTTAATTCTGATATTTTCTGTGCACAAATACTCATGGAACAAGGAAACAAACTCGTGGAATTCCTTGCACAAGTTCATTGCTTTCAGAAAGAGACAACACTAAATAGATTCAATTTTTTTTCGCGAAAACGCAAAAAACTTCGCGTTTTATTGCATTGATAGAAAGAAGATATTTACAAGCTCAAGAATGAGCAGACACCACCCAGTACAACACTCACACACCCTAGTAGAGCAAGACGACTACAACTCGCTAGAACAAGCGTAGTACGCACTCCACGACTGGCTAGTCCGAAGACAGCCACCACCGACACAAGAACTACAGAGCAACAGAGCCTGCCCTAAGCCAAGCAACATCGCCGCGTCTCGACCAACGCCGGTCACCTCCGAAGAACGACGACTCCAGCTGAACTTCTCTTGTCGATGCACCATCCACTCTTCATGCCGGAGGTGGCAAGTGGATGGAGGGACTTGATCGATCCCGAGAGAGACACCATCTTGGGCTCACCGGCGATGGCGTGCATTGCGCCTCTGAAACAACAACCTAGGACGGCGACCGGCACCGGAGGAAAGCAACAAGGGACTTCGCACCATGACTCCAAACGTGATGCTCCCAACAGAGTGACGACGTCGAAACGCCGCCATCACGTCGATCCAACCGGATCTAGGCTTTCGCCCAGAGACAACCACAAAACCGAAGGGACGGGAGGAAAGGATCGGCCCTCCTCGACGACGCCTCCAAGAAGGGGAATGACGCACTGAGCTCCATCACCGTCTGCCCGAACCGGGCAAGACTTTCGTCCGGATTGCCGCCAACATCCACCAAAACCGTCAGATTGGAGTAGCATCCTTGCCTCACACACCGCCACCGTCGCAACCCCTCTCCAAAGTATCCTAGTGCGGAGGTCCACCCTAAGGCGCAACCCAACCTCAACCCCCGAATGGTCGAGGAGGCGCAGCCCATCTTCTGCATCCACCCCGAGCGAGGATGCAGCCTCTCCACCTATGGACGTTTTCCCCGGCCTTGCTCCAAACACAAACCCCAAGCGGCACACCGGCATCGCCGGCCAAAGGCACGGGAGGGAAAGGCCTCACCTTCCCACCTCAGGACAACCCCTCACACCATACCTTGGCCAGATCGGGATGGGGTCAGCCACCCCAACGGCGCCATGCTCGGCAGCCACCCGACCACCAAGGGAACGAGGAGGCGTCGTCCCCGCCCGGCGGCGAACCTGCGCAGCAGCCTGGAGGAGGCCTAGAGCCATGGCCGGCACCACGGCCACGGGATTCGCTGGGGGGGGGGGGGCGCAGACCCAACGGGGCAGCTCGGGACCGCAGGTGCACCGGCGCGCAGCCCCTCCGACAGGCGCCGCCGACCGCGACCATCAGCCGCCGAGTCCCCCACAGCCGAAGGCGGTCCCCCTCCCTTCAGCCACCACCGTCTCGTCCGCAAGTCCACCACCGCCACCGCCCGCTGCCTGCAGCTCCACACCGGCCACCGCCCGAGCCCGCCGACTCAGCATCCTCCGCCCGACCGCAGCAGAGCCGCACCAGTCGCCTCCGCGAACGGTGGACGCGCCACCTCGAGCAACCGGACCGGGCGCCGCAGCCGCGCACGAGGACAGCGACCGAGGGGTCCCGCCACCGCCGCGCCGACCAGGCTTAGCCCGACGACCCCTCCGGCGGCGGCGAGAGGAGGAGGAGGCACGGGGGCGCTCGCGCTAGCTCCGAAGGGACGCCCCGGCGCGGCCGCACGGGAGCGGGAGAGGAGGAGGGGCCTGGCCCGGGAACCCTTCGGGGAGAGGAAGGAGTAGGCCGGAGACGAGGGAGGGGGGATGAGCGGCCGGACGGCGGGGAGCCTGGCGGCAGCGGCGGCGCGGGGGCGGAACCCTGGAGCGCGCGCGGTTGAGGCGTTCTGAATGGAATTCGGTTCATGATCTCCACAGATAGTCCGTACTCCATACTGCTCCATATTGCTAGTCACAAATGTGCTATTCTTTATATAAAACATGACCGCATTTGGCAAAAAGATGGGTCACCAACCTGAAATTGGAGAGATGGTGGTGATGGAGCTTGCTTCTCTATGTGTCGCTGGACTCGACAGGGGAGACTGAGATTTGTTCAGTATTCTTGAGCTCAGTATATTCGATTAATTCTGTAGCTAGCTTGATTTTTTTTAAGAAATGGGAGCCTCTGCCTCGGCCTCTGCATCAAAATGATGCACACAGCTGGTATTTATTAAAAGATGAAAAATATCTAGAGTTATATCGAGTTACAGTTTACGGGTCACTCAAGGTGGCCACAAAGATCAGCCACTCAAAAATAAGCAAAACAAGATTATGCAGCTATCCGTCTTTTGTTAAGCCACCCACCCGGCTGTAAATAGCCAGAACGACCGCCAGCAGCCGGGCACAGCATGTATCCATAAGTCCTCGCTGATCGACATGGAGGAGGAAGGACCATGTCTGTATAAAATAAACCACCTTGTTTACAACCTGCAAAAAGTGAACATTGTTTCTTTTGTTAAAAACCACATCATTACGGCTGTTCCATATTTCCCAAAGGAACACAGCAACCCCAATACGAATGCGTGCCTTTGTTTTCCTATCAATGCCATTTAGCCAACTACCAAACATATTCGCAATGTTAGTCGGAGGATAAATGCTAAAAGTGAAGTGAACAAGACGCCAAATATCACGAGCAAAAGGACAGGAGATGAACAAATGCTCAACAGACTCATCCGCATCACAAAAAACACATTTTTTTTTTTGCAACCATTCCAATTTATTTTTAACAGATTATCTTTGGTTAAAACCACTTTTTTTTATTAAGGAACCATAAGAAAATTTTAATCTTTAATGAAACCTTTAATTTTCACAAGTATTTTCGCAAAAATCTTGTAGAACCGTGGAGCAAGTCTCCATAAAAGGATTTCACCGAGAAAGATCCATCAATTGTTATTTTCCAACGGAACTTATCCGTCTCGTTATTGGGAGAGACACCCATTAATCTCTCGACCAACTGCAACCATAAATCTCTTCTATCACCTAAAATACTTCTCCTAAATCGAATATCCAACGGATTGTGTGCTAGCACATCAGCCACCGTGACATTTTTGTGCATAACAATATTAAAAAGAAATGGATATGATTGTGATAACGGTTCATCACCTAACCATGTATCCTCCCAAAAACGAATATTATGTCCATTCCCTAGAGCAAACTTTCCACGTGAAAAGAACTCGTGCTTCACTTTCATAATCCCTTTCCAAAACAGAGAGTCCAGCGGTTTTGCTTCTACTTGAGATAACGTTTTATCCCCCAAATTTTTGTTAGATAATAACTCCTGCCACACTCCCTCCTCATGCATGATTTTAAACAGCCATTTACTAAGCAAACACATATTTTTATCTCTAAAACCTCGATACCCAAACCACCCTGATCTTTGGGTCGACACAAATATTCCATTTCGTAGACGATATTTTCTTTTCTTGGCATCACTTTGCCAAAAGAATCTTGAGCGATAAAACTCTAATCTCTTCCTAACCCCGATTGGAATTTCAAAGAAAGAGAGAAGAAACATAGGTATACTCGTAAGCACGGAGTTAATTAAGATGAGGCGATCCCCATAAGATAACAGTTTACCCGCCCAAGAGCTCAATTTCCTCTCAAACCTATCTTCCACTGGTTTCCACTCCTTGTTTAAAAGCTTCCTATAATGAATTGGGATGCCGAGATATTTGAACGGTAAGTTGCCTACCTCACAACCTAAAATGTGACGATAGTCATCTTGTGCATTCTTTGCTTCCCCAAAGCAAAAAATCTCACTCTTGTGAAAGTTAATCTTAAGACCCGATAATTGATGAAACATCACAAGGATGAGCTTCATATTTAAGGCCTTTTGCAAATCATGTTTAAGAAAAAGAATCGTGTCATCAGCATATTGAAGAATTGACACCCCTCACTCGACAAGGTGTGGTATCAACCCTCCTACTTGGCCATCCTCCTTTGCTCGGTCAATAAGAATGGCCAACATATCTATGACAAGGTTAAATAGAATAGGAGAGAGCGGATACCCTTGTCTTAAACCTTTTAGAGTTTGGAAATAATGACCGATGTCATCATTCACCTTAATACCAACACTACCGCCTTGAACAAAACGAGCAACCCATTCACACCATACAGGTGAAAAACCTTTCATTCGTAACACTTGTTGAAGGAAAGACCAGTTCACCTTACCGTAGGCCTTCTCGAAATCAATTTTAAACAAAACACCGTCCATCTTTTTCCGTTGTAATTCGTGAATCGTTTCGTGGAGAACTACAACTCCTTCTAAAATATTTCTACCTGGTAGAAACGCTGATGGATATGTGTCTACGGGAAATGCTTAGAATCACATGTTTATGTGTGGATTTTTGTATCCATTCTGAAGCAAAACTGGCTGTGAACTCAAAGCGCATGTGTACGAGTATGTTTTTTCTTCTCTGTGTTTTTCCTAGTAGTAGAGTCTAATTACCAGGTCCTTCACTCAATGGTGCAAAAATATGACCCTTCGGACCACGGGAAAAAGTTCTAGCCAAGGGAGAGAGAACATGTGGATGCATGCATGTGCAAGGCCCTCGGTGTCTTTTCAAGTGAACATAACGAAACAATTACTAAAATAATTGATGGTGACTTTGTTGACCGGACAGCTGTAAAATTTCGTTGTTCGATTCAGAGTGGATGCATGGCCCACTTTTTTCTATGGACAGGACGAGCCACGGGATAGCGACATGCACTCGAGATTCACCTTTTCGTCAGGAAATCGCCCAATGCCATAGCTAGCACCGTGAAGTATCTGTGTGGTGACCGTTTGAGATCAACAACATCTGACGGCTCTTAGTGTAGTAGCTATACCCCATGGCAGGAAATCCACACTCTCTCTCTATATATATACCTCTATAGGAAGTCCAAATGGGACACCTAGGAGCATGGACACCGGTATCAAATATCGTACGTTTTATGTATGTAGACATTATGAATACCTCGGGTATTTATATCTTGGGTATGTAGTACGTATATATTCCCCTAGATATGCACATAGTAGGGTATACATACGTAAAAAGTATATATATACTTATACGTATATATACATACCTGACAGGTATGCGTACACTTGTGTTTACATGTTTTAGGTATGTAAGGTATGTAGATACCTTGGGTATGTATACCCAAGTGTATATATACGTCATACAAACCCAAGTTCTAGATAGTCATACCCACTAGATGGTGCCCATGCACATGTACAAAATACTGTTCAATTTGTACATGTGTACACTATGGATAGCATGGGCACCTGTATGAAATACCGTACATTTTAGGTATGTAGACACCATGGATACCTCGACTATTTATACCTTGCGTATGTAATATCATATGTAATCACAGGTATGCACATATTGGGGTATACATGCCTAAAAAATATACATATACATACATGTATATATACTTAGCTGTCAGGTACGGTACACTAGGTTATACGTATTGTAGATATATAAGCCACGTAGATACCTTAGGTATGTATACACAAGGGTATATATATGTCATACATACCCATGGTACATGTATCCGAGGTATCAAATGGTCCATATATATATGTGGACGCGGATTTGCTATTGCTTCTTTGTCCGTTTGATAGTGTCCAGTGATTCGGCCGTTTGCCCCGTTTGCGTCCGTTCACTGTGTGGTCTGTTGTTTCCAAACGTTTTTGTTCGCTTCTGCAAAAAAAAAACACTTTCGAAGAACATAAGAACACCCTGCCGGCCTGCCCGGCTCATTATCCGTTTTCAACTCGGTTTCCTTTCACGCGGGATCCATGTGGTGGAAATTTTTTTGTTCCATCAATCAAATACATTTTTTCTTTATCATACACTAAAACAAATCATGAGGCTCTTCTTAATACGAACTTGATTATTTTTCTCCACCTAAAAAGCAAACTAATTCCAGTGTGAGAAAGGGACCAGATCTGACTGAAAATGAAAAATTAAAACAATTTGGATCTGGCTCAGGAACACATCATGTACAAACAACCAAACATGGGTACGGTTGCAGCGAAGCAAAATCTAAATCGTAAGGAAAAAAATACTTGAATCAAAGTAGACAAAAAAAAAGCGGCCGGTGGGAGGCGGCTTGCCCAGGCCACGCCAAATCTAGATCTCCTTGCTGTGTCAAGGCCGGAGGCAGTTAGACCAGGTCGAATCCCCAGCTCAGCTCGCACGCACCGGCCGTCGGCGTCCCTTGAAGACCCTTGCGCGTGTGGTGGCCGGTACTTGAACGACGCCATCGATGACACCGCAACATCACAGCCGGAGCATGACCTCGCATCTCCATTTTCGCCTTGGACGGCGGGTGCAGGCCCAAATCCGGCGAGGAAAGCGCCACAGCCCGTCTCGCTGTGGAACGGAGGGATGAGTCGGCCGCATAGCTTGTTATGGAACGGAGAAGAAGCCATGTCGGAATCGGTGCCGAATCATCCCGTGTCGAGCGTCATCCACCGCTAAGACGCGGGTCTCCTCGCACCCCCGAGACGCGGGGCGAGCTGTCACCCACCAGATATTAACGCGGATGTGCGCCGTCCTCACGGCCGCCTGGGCCCCGCTCTAACCACCCGCGCGAGGCCCTTCCTCCGGCACTCACCAAAGCCGACGCGGATCTGTGCGCCAACCCCATCTCTGACGCAGTTGGGCGGGTAGGACGAGTATAAGGCGCAGAAGATTGGATAGCCTCTGGCGTGTGTCTCCGCAGCCGTGCGCCGTGCTATGGACGGCGGGGGTCGGGGCCGTCGATGCGAGAAGCTGAGGAGGGACACCGGAGGTTCTGCCCGCCGCCTCGTCCGATGCGGGTGGGGAAAAACTGGGGAAGTGATTGGAATATCGGCCGCTTTTTTTCTGTGACAGCTTTATACCATGCGGGTCGGGGTGGTGGAAAGTAGATTTTGGTCCCATTGGAAGGCAAAAAAGGTGGACGGTGCAGTGGTAACGCCGTTACGTGAATCCATAGGTGAAAATGATCTATAGGGTGATTTAACGGATGGATCGGCGTGTGTAGCTATCACCCATGGTAGCCCACTATTTTGTATATATATATTGGAAACTCTATTGGGCTCCCTCGGTACAGAATAACTTATTTAGTACCCGGTTCATTTGACCGAGCCATACGACCCCTTCAGATCGACCGGCATGGCTCGCAGCGTTGTAATTTTTCCTTTTTTTTATCCCAACGGTTTTACAATTTGGTTCGGTCATGAGTCTGGAGCTGATCACTAACCCTGTCCCGTCATTTCCCCGTGCTTCTCAATCGTAGACGGCTAGGAATTGAACCAGGCAGCAGCGAGCGGGTGAGTGGCCGGCGACGAGAAGTGGTTGTTCCATGTGTGCTCGGTGTGTCTTTGGGTCCGTCGAGGTTGATGGATGGAGTCGTCAGCGCGCCGTGGTCGGCCTGCTGGATCGGGGACATTAGCGGCCGGTGAGCAGTGTGATGCAGACAGATGGTGGTTGCAGTGTCGAACCAGGAGGATGGGCTGCTGGAAATCGAGAGGTTCTAATGGAGAATTTGGCGTCAGAGGCGAATGTGGTGGAGGGGATTGGAGCGAAGAGGTCACGGCACCGCATTGTCCGCCTCCCACTGTGTCATCAGCGCCCTCCGCCGCCAAGGCCCAACACTGCCCGCGGCCGGGAAGAACCTACCGAACGCCACAGACGAGCAGCGTGGCCAGTGCCGCAACCTCGTCGCACACAACTGCGGCCACCTCTCCCGATCCTCGACCTCCGCCAAAGAGGTCCGGATGTAGAAGACTGCGTGTTCTTTCCCCAATTGAGCAGGACGAGGGTTAAGCTGTGGTGCCCCTATGCCTTCCGCCGTACCTGACCTCCACGCATGGCTCCTTCTCCCGCACACAAGGTCCATCTCTCTTTCTCCTGCTCGATCTGTTGTTTTCCCGTGTGTAACAGCTTTCATATGGATTGGATCTAGATCTTAATCTATTTTTGTTGCAGTGTGGGTTGCGAGCTAATGTGGTAAGTGAAATTGGACCGTGGCCCTGCGGCAGCCGCCACAACCCTAGCATATGGATGCGAACTAAACATCTAGTCCCTTGCAATTTTACGTCAGCTTGCAATTTGGGTGCTGGCTAAATGTTTATTTTATTGGAAAGTTCTTCCACTATCTCCTGATTCTCATGGATAGGTACTGGGCTCTGCCTACTGTTGATTATTGATGGGGTTTGTTCAAATGGAAGTAATTAAATGGTGGCCATGGATTCGATACTGAAGATCAATATATCTTTTTTTGTTCAGATTATATATACTCTTAAGCCACTGACTTTGCTCTTCTTCAACCAATTTTTTTTTTGGAGTTTTTACCACTGCCATAGACATTCTTTTTATTTGGCCAGATTAATATTAATTCATCTACACGATTATATCCATGTTATTTTTAAATTACTTTATCGAGTGGCTATTGACCATTTCCATTTTTTTATTAATTCAGGTGCCAATGCATTTTCAGAAAGTTAATAGTAAATAATGAATAGCTTAACTCACAACATCTCTCTCGACTTGATTAATGGGTTTTGATTCTGTCTTCTAAGCATAGACTGCGTAGTATCTCTCCTTGGATCGGGGCTCTTGTTTTTTTTAGCTGAAGAGAAGTCAGGGCAAAATTAAAACGAGCATAAATTAGTACAACGAAAACTGTCGTGTTCCCTATTTTTGTATCAGCTAAGAACCAAAACGCTAGAAATGATTATACAAATAGATAGTTTTGATTGTAAGCACATGTGAATTTCCAAATATTACATTGGCAGGGGTTGTCGTAATAAGAGAAGTACACCTGATGTGGTTGTTGTTAATTCGTATCGGGATTTTCAAAATTTGAGTTCGAACATTTTCATATATATTTTTGAAGGATAATGTCACTATCAAGTATTTAAATTTTCCTTCAGTTATATAGGTGATATAACAAGAAAGATTCAAATAACCAAACTTTGGCATGCATGGACCTTTGAATTGAGAAAAAGTTGCAAGCAAATGAACTAGACTTTCCACTCTGAACGATCGTTAATTTATAACAAAAATTGTGGCGTGAATTTATGCCGTGGGTAGAGATATTTCTGGCCCCAGCTACTCCAGGCAATTACACTTGTGGTTTCTTTTTTTGCTGATTTTTTCAGAGCACAAAGCATTGAGGCTACAAGTAGATGTTCAATCCGAGTTCCTTTTAGCTCACCGTGGTTTTTGTTTTAGCTATCTTCGCAAATTAGGGGCTTCTTCATTTTTTTTTGTCTGAGTTTTCTTTTGTAATATGCCAGACAGCTGTACATGTGCTCATGTGTATCATTGTCGATTTGTTTGGGCTAATAAAGAACGGAATAACTTGAAAGTTTTCTGCACATATTTTAGAAGATTATCAAAGTCATTTATTCTAGAAAATAAGATTTTCAATTAAATGAATTGCATTTGTACATGTGCTCAGGTGCATCTTAGTGGTGAATTGATGTTTTAATGCGTGCGAGGGATCTATCCTCTTTCTGTTGGCCTTGTATGGCCTAAGCTCCTACGGTAGCTAGGCTGACCTCAAGTTTGAATCCAGTATATCAGGCTATGTTGCTATTTTTCGTTTGTGGTTTCATGGTCCATTTTGATTCACGTTAACCAAACCTATTGCTTGTTTCAGAAATTCTTGTTACAAATCCGATTTAGTCATCAAGGTAAATCCTTCCAGTCGATGCAGAAGAAGGCCTTACTATCAATGCATGCCTCAGAGTTACTACCTTATCTCTAATACAATTTAGCTCCATTCTGCTTCTTTTCTCTACTGATATATTTAGCTGTTTTGGGAGGTATGCATTTTTCAGGTTGACTTCAAAATGCCTAATAAATGGATTAAGCTTCATATTTTAATATGGCTTGGTTTTATTCTTCTCATTACTACCAACAAGGTTATGACTAGGTAGTAGGTATGCAGATTTTCATTTAAAGATAAAACAAAGGCTTGGCTCACCTTCTGCATTTCTTCATTGAATAACTTCTCATCCTCCATGGAATGAACTGTTGATACATATACCAACCATTTATTACTCGAACAAAAAGTTCTATTTGCTGGGTTTATGATTTCTACTGGAGTTGCAGATTTAACATCTGCCTCGGCACATTCTTGAGAGAAACATAAGTTTCTGTTTACTCCCCATCTTTTGGTTCTTTACGGAAGATCCATATCATCATTTTTGCTTAACATTCATGTTCCTCTTTAACATTTTTTCTCTATCTTTGGATCTAATATGATTAATTTCTTGAAAGTGCAAGTTTACCACTGTATGACTGCCATAGGCATTTTTTTTATTTACTTCCAATTGATATTGATCCATCTATATTATTATCTTCATGCTTTTCCATTTGTTACATACCCGTTCTGCTCTTTGGTCATTCCAATTTTTTGATTTTGGCAGTAGGCCAGTAGCTACAAGAAAGACGATACTTATAAAATTTTGGTCACTATTATATTCGTGTGGGCATACAGTATATTGCTTCGGTGTAAAGACAAAATGGTATACCGAGAGCACAACCTCTAATGTGATTTATGTTGTTGTTTGTCTTTTGGAAGTGGGTAGAAATGGAGGAGTACAACTGTAGGAATACATCTTTCTAGTTATTCTTTTTGTATTGCTTTTCCTTCGTAATATTAATTTTTACAGGGAAAGGATGGCAAACTATGATCAAATGAAAAAATAATAGCTTATGTCTTGTTGATCAAACAAGCTACAGTAACCCCTAATCTGACATTGCACATTGACCTCCAGTTTGTGTCCCGTAACACAGTCCCAACTCTTTTGCAATTAAGATGTATATTTCTATATTTGACTAATGCTTATGTGATATTTATTTTCGGAGTGGAACTCCTGTTCTTTTTTGTTTGAACTATAGGAGACCACCGTACTATGCAGTGAAACTCAATTATTATTTGGAAGTTTGGAGGTGTATCTTGTATGTCATGACCATATTTGTGCCGAGGCATTGGAGTTCAAGACTAATTAAGATCAAGTGATTGAAATGCTTGCTAAAGCAGAGCTTAGCATGAAGGTATGAGAGGTTCTCTTCACATCAACGTGCGCCAGGCCCCAAGGACGCTGACAAGATGACCTTCACACCTTGCTGCCTTGGTGTGCTTATTTATATATATAGCTGTTTGATCGCTTTAGAAATCGCACCTATGAACACGGGTATTTAATAAAACAATTAGGACTAACCCGTTAGTGTGATTCATCTGAAGCAAGTTTAGACCATGTTTTATTTGTTTCCTAAGGTGTACGTACTCTCACGTGCAAATATACCACATAAATTAACAATTTATACCTATTATTATTTTTAATATACTTCACTATTTAATACTAGATACCCCAAAATAAATTTTCTGAAAAAATTCATTAGATTCTACATATTTTATATTATGTGTACATATACTGCAATTATGTACGTACAAATGGTATATTGAAAAAAACGAGGACTCTGATGATATTTTTTCCATACAAATTACACTGAGGAATCTTAGAATAATTAATGAGGTATATAAAAAACAATAAATGGGTATAATACCCTCGTATGTGTTGTATATTGAGTATGAGAGTATGTACACCCAGGAGTATATAACAAGAAAAAATCGGCATGACCTTTCTACAAATTGGAGGTTAGATGAGTGCCAAACTTTGCCGAGACGGAAATGAATCAACATTCCGGCAAAGTGGCAACTCACTTTCATATCCAAAATTTCACTTCGTATTCACGAAAAAATTCGGCATGACTTTCCTACAAATAGGAGGTTATTAGGGAGTGCCAAACTTTGCCGAGACGGAAATGAATCAACATTCCGGCAATAGTTGGCTACTCAATTTTATTCCACAACAAATTGCACACATTTAACGTCTCCATCACAGGAGCATATTTGAATCTGGTGAAATTTCACACATATATTGCATATTGCGTGTATCCGGACAAACTTCATACAAACTCATTTAATTATATATTAGCATTCATCCCACCTCAAATGATTAGATGGCTACACGAGATGATTTTTTTTTTGAAAAGGGAAATCCCAGCCTCTGCATCGCTGTGATGCATACGGCTTTTATTAAACCAATATGAATAGTTACGGTTTACAGTAGTAAGAATACGGACATAATATCAAAAGGCACGCAGGCTCCAAAACCAAGTCTATAATCCGAAGTAGATATAAAAACGAAGCGTAGCCAATGCGCCTAGTGAGCAACCAGCCACCCGTGCTGAAGATAGCCCGAACGACCGCCATTAAACGAGTGCATCCGAAATCCAAAAGCCCGCGTTGGTCCTCTGGTAAGAGCCACGCCCATGTGTGGATCCAATGCATAGCCATGTGTAGAACATGCAAAGAATTCCCAGCCTTTTCATTGTTAAAAATTATTTCATTCCGACAATTCCAAATTGCCCAAAGCAAAGCACATACACCTATGCGTATGAAATCTTTAGTTCTCTTATCAACCCCAAAAAGGCAATTACCAAACATCTGCGTAACATCTACCGGAGCTGATATACGAAAAGTAAAGTGAATCAAATGCCAATTTTTTTTAGTAAATTCACATGATATGAAAAGATGTTCTACAGACTCTTCTGCCCCATAAAAAACACACTTCGTACACCCAGCCCAATTTCGTTTGGCTAAATTATCTTTAGTCAGCAATTCCTTCCTGGATAGAAACCACATAAAAATCTTAATCTTAAGAGGCACTTTTAACTTCCACAAATAATTACGAAGAAATCTAACATTCCCATGCATAATCTCAGCGTAAAGGGATTTAACAGAAAAGGACCCAGAAGTATTCAACCTCCAGATAACCGTATCCTGTTCATCAGAAAGAGACACTCCTATGAGTTTCTGGATTAGAACAAACCAATTTTCCCACTTAGCTCCGACAAGAGCCCTTCTAAACTGAATATTCAAAGGACCATGTCCTAACACTTGTGACACTCGAACATTCTTGTGTCGCACAATTGCAAATAGTGATGGGAACTGTGCAGCCAAAGGTGCATCTCCCAACCACGGATCCTCCCAGAACCTAATATCCTCTCCATTCCCCAGTTTTAACTGTAAATTCTTGAAGAACTCATTTTTAACCCCCATAATCCCTTTCCAAAAAGGGGAATCAGTTGGTTGTGCCTCCACCTGGGCCAATGTTTTATCCCTTAAATATTTATTTGACAGCATCTCATGCCACACCCCATCTTCAGATAATAACTTAAACAACCATTTACTTAATAGACATCTATTTTTAATTTCTATAACCTCTATCCCAAGTCCACCTTGGTCTTTAGGTCGACACACTATGTTCCACTTAGTAAGTCTATATTTCTTTTTGACAGAATCACTTTGCCAAAAGAACCGTGACCGAAAGAAATCTAGTCTCTTACGAACCCCAATTGGGATCTCAAAGAAAGATAATGAAAACATCGGAAGACTAGTGAGAACAGAATTAATTAGAACCAGCCTATCCCCATAGGATAGCAATTTGCCAATCCATGAACTCAATTTATTCTCGAACCGGTCCTCCAGAACCTTCCACTCCTTATTAAGCAATTTCCTATGATGAATAGGTATTCCTAGATACATGAAAGGAAGCGTGCCCACTTCACATCCAAAGATGTGTCGATATTCCTCTACTTTTTCAGATGCTCGGCCAAAGCAGAATATCTCACTCTTGTGAAAATTAATTTTCAAACCCGATAGCTGTTCAAATAATGACAATATCAATTTCATATTGACAGCTTTTCCTAAATCTTCCTCTAAAAAGAGAATGGTATCATCTGCGTACTGTAAAATCGAAATACCTCCATCCACAAGATGGTTCATGAGTCCTCCAATCTGATTGTCCTCTTTTGCTCTATCAATGAGGACAGCCATCATATCTGCAACTAGATTAAACAAAATAGGGGACAGAGGGTCTCCCTTCCTCAACCCTTTAAAAGTCTGAAAATAATGACCAATGTCATCATTAACCCTTACCCCTAAACTCCCTCTCTGAACAAAACGAGCTACCCAATCACACCATTGTGAGTTAAAGCCTTTCATTCGCAGAGTCTGTTGCAGAAAGGCCCAATTGACCTTATCATACGCTTTTTCGAAATCAATTTTTAAAATACCGCCATCCATTTTCTTCCTATGAAGTTCATGAATGGTTTCATGGAGCAGTACAACTCCCTCCAAAATGTTCCTCCCAGGAAGGAAAGCTGACTGAGAAGGTCTAATAATCTTTTGCGCTAAAGAAGTGACCCTATTAGTGCCTGTCTTAGTAAAAATCTTAAAACTCACATTCAAGAGACATATAGGACGGTATTGCTCAATCCTACACGCATCCTCCTTCTTAGGCAGCAATGTAATGACACCAAAATTCAACCTATGCATGGGTAGTGTTCCCTCATGAAGTTGTTTAAACATGGCCATCAAGTCAACCTTAATGACCTCCCATAAATGCTGGTAAAACTCCGCTGGAAACCCATCCGGACCTGGTGCCTTATTATGTTCCATGTTAGAAATTGCTGAAAGCACCTTTGTGGTGACCCAGCACACCACTGCATGTGTAGTGCGCAAGTCGGTGACATAATACTCACAGAAGGACTTATCCGTGAATATTACATCTCTCAGAGTGGTACAACAGAAACACAGCGGGTCCAAGCAAAGCTATAGGATACAAACTTCATTACAAAATCTTGAGAATCTCATTGATGAATCAAGAAGATCTCCTGCAAATGAAACATCAGAAGAAGCAATTCGAAGGTCCAAGCCGGAGAAGAACTCTAGCTTAGAACTAATCTACTACGGCTGATGTCAGCCCTAATCTATGGCTTGTAACTACTAAGTCCAAGTATGGACTCCACCTACACCTGGATAGCTTCTCCTCCATCAGCGTTGTTGATGACGATGCTTCACGATGACGACTTCCATCAGGCTTCAACTCTAAGTAGGGGGTCAAACGGGAACGAATGAGTAACGAGCGTTACTGAGCAAGTTCATGATATATAGTGGGTAGTTTGATGCACTAACTACAGCTGTAGACTCGAAAGAGTCATAAGCTAATGCAAGTTTTTGTAAAACTTTCTTCAAGAGGTTGCTTTTAATTCTGAAAACTATGCCCGCCAGATCTTCACAGGATTAGAACTTTCATGGAGTTTCCTTTCCTGCGGCGTTCGCAGCTCCTTCCTGGAACAAGGGGTAACATGCCACATCCTTTTACACTCTGCAGAGGTGCTTTACTTTACCCAAGGACGACCAAGACCATGTTGCACAACCAGGTGTACATTCATGTCCACTCCCACTCAGGTGTGGGGCCCGGTTGTTGGTCCAAGCCAAACCATGCTTCTCCGCACAACGCATGCCCGCCCATTTCTGCCAGCAGGTTGAACGCCTGATTCCACCCCTCACGATGGATATCTACGCGCCCCTGGCAGACCATCATAGACCCGCAGAGTCCGTGGGAATTAAGGGATCCCACCCATGTGCATGTAGTCTCGCACTACCTACGCGAGAGTAGATCGTACGTCTCTGGCAGCCCATTGACATGAGAACGAGAAAAGTATCGTGGCTGACTTACTCCCCCCATAGAAGATCCATGGTCAACGCGAATTTACGGCGCAAGAATCCTGGCGGCAGTTGTTGTTAATTCCTAGGTAATACGTTCCCATGTAGATGGAACCTTCCTTTGACCTATTCATCTTACCATGGTTCCATCCGCCCACTATATAGAACACTACCACTCGGGTAGTCATTCAAGTAGTCATATTATTATAAAAATAGGATCATGCATTCTTTTGAGAGTAGGTGATAATACGATAGGGTTTTTGCACATAGTTTGTTATGAGATACTGCAAAGGATATGAGCAAGTGATGAACTTGCCTAAGATTGAAATAACAATAATAATACAGGTCTTCGGGGTTCGAGGGTCGCGTAGAGAAATCCAAACATCTGAAAGATAGCAAAGTAGTTCCGGTAAGGACTACAGAAAACACTCGCAAGGATGATACATGCATAGTAATGAGATGCAGCGTGAAATACCCTGGAAAACACCCCGTCTTACAAGTGTAAGCCACGTTTGATACGATATCTCAATCACACATGTTTTAGGTGAATTGTTTCATTACTTGAGGTGATGTTGTTATTATTGGTTTTAGATTCACATGGGTTTCAGTTTTACTTATCACACCATTGGTTATGAGGTTTGGGTTATAAATAGTTATCACATGATTAAACGAGAAAACAATCACATGTGGCAAACAAATGTTGACAAGATAATACACATTTTTGATTTGATGTTCAAAAGTGTAGAGCTAATGACATCAAGTTTATTTGAAAACGAGGAACTAATACAACTAACTCTATCATCACAATACTTTCTTAATAACTTGTGATGATAGGTTTTAGTAGGTGTGAAAACATGAGGTTTTATTAATAAAGAAAGTAATGTTTGTGATAGTTGTTTATGGTTATAATAGACTATTATCAAATTCCATTATACCTTGAGTAACAAGTTTATAAGTTCAACAAAATGTTTTATGTTTGACATATTTGAATTGGAAATGATTTTATCTTTAACTTGGTATATTATTCAATGCTTTCAGAAAATAGTTAAATAAATTATTAATTTATTAATTTTAAAAATGACTAGGCAAATATTGCACACATGAAAACTTGGTCAAATGACCATGAAAACATCATAGATGAGTTGTATATATCATTTGGAGCATTTTGGTATATAACTTGTATTTTTCTGATTTTATGAATTATTTCTTTTTTTTTCTCTATTTTAAATGATTTAATTAATTAAAGAAAATGTTTAATTTTAAATTTTATCAAACACATTTGAAAATGTCATAATCAAATATATTTTATTTTTCTCATTAATATGATATGTTGTTTATATTTTTGTGATTTACAGAATTAAAGTTATTGATTTATTAAGTTTAATTATTTTTCTGTTATTATTTGGATTGACAGGTGGAGCGCACCCGTCATATTCAATTTTAAAACCAAAAATAAAATAAAATAAAAAGGAAAATCTTCTCGATGTCACGCTGACGTCATCACTGCATCAGCGGTGGAGGGAATTTTCTCAATTCGATTGCAATCGACCGATTCAGTTCGAATTGGTGCGATTGATGCTAGCTAGAGGGTGGCACAGCGAACGCATGGGTGGCGGAGATTCGACCCTATGGTCACCGGAGCTACCGGCGGTGAGCCAAACGGCGGCGGCGAGGCACGGTTGTCGGCGCTACGGCAATACAGAGCGCAAGGGAGAGGGAAAAGTGGTCCAGGAGGAACCTGAGCTCACCACGAGGTCGATGCAGGTGTCGGGGAGGTCGGGCGTTGCCGGAATCGCCGGAATTTCCTCACGGTGGCCGGCGGCCGGAGATAGAGAAGAAGATCCAATTCTTCTCCTCCCGGACATCCCTGGAAACGAGACTCGATGGAGAGGTAGAGGGGTTCATGGCGCATCCAACGGTGGCCTCCGTTCTTCTCGAGGTGGACGGGAACGACGGCAATTGCCGGTGGCCGTACCGGCTAGGGTTAGGGTGTTCTTCGGCTTTGATACAGAGAGAGACGAGAGTGAGAGAGAGAGAGTGAGTGAGCACGGCTCTCCTCCTCGGGCCTTATCCACGCGAAGGAAGGAAACAGGAGACGACACGTCGATAGTGAGTCGACGTCGACCGCTTCAGCCTTCTGGCCGGCAACGAAGAAGAACGGAAAAAATAAAAGGAATCTTTCGATAACCCCCTGAGATTTCTGTAAATTGCGTTTTAGTCCTTCTGTCTTAAAAACAGAGAAGAAACCTTTGTTTTCAGGGCCTTATTGCAAAGATAAAAGTTATTAAAAATCAGTTTTGAATTCCTCATCAAATTTCCAAGCTCACCATGTTTTGTTTTGGTGAATTTGAGAAATTTTTGTATTTTTTTATTTAGGGTGCTAGATTAAGTGATTTTATTGTTTTCACTTTATTTAATTTATTAAATGTCTTAAAATCTATTTTAGGCATGAATATTATCTTCACACCAAACACATGGGGTTCACCAAGTGGTGTGTTCTCATTGGCACATTCAGATACAAACTCTTTTAGAAAATAATTTGATAACATTACTTGGTATTGTTTCTGTGTATGGAAATGAAATTCACTTATTAGAAAATTGTATCCCATGACATACTAAATTATTTTTATTAGGTAATGAACTTGTTTTCTCTTATGAGGCTTTGTTATTTCCTAATTGAAACTCCTAGCAAGTTTGGTTGACATTTAACTTAGGTGTGTGTAAGCCATGTTTGCTGTTTTTAGTACTTTATCTAATGGAAAATATGAGTGGATTTGGGAGTCTCACTTGTTTGTTTTCCACATAGGTTCCAGTATGGATTTTATCCCATGTTTGTTTAGGAAACATGTGATCATTTACATGGTTATGTGTAGATGAATTTTTGTTATCATCTGTTAGTCTTATGTATGAAAAGGATTTGGAAAACAAGGTATTAAGCTTGTTTTCATCTACCTCCACATATCAAGACATGTGGATTCAATACCTTGTTGTTATTTCTTACTGGATACTTGTTTCCATTTAAGAGATTTACTACTTGTTCCTCATCTCTGTTGAGCTTGACAAGGCATAGAAGTTAAAAATCTTCTTATATAACCTAATGCTTCACTGAATAATTTCTTACTGGGACAGTGTTGCTCCTTGTTAACTTCTGTTGCTTGATGTTCTTGTCTCTAGTTGTCACTAGTCTTAAGACATTGCCTTGGTCCTCTGCAAGTAATATCATCCCTTGATGGTCTCTTGACTTAAGAAATTCACCACTAGAGCTGATAGGATATATTGAGTGGTTCCTAGATACTAATTTCAGTAGTAAATTGTAGTTCCTCATGAGATGAGTTCATTTGAATCCATAACCATTTCCTTCTTATGGTGCATTCAATTATGATTAAAAATAGATTGTTGAAACTCAGTTGTTTTAATGCTTACATGAATATTCTGTTCACAAGGTTGATCTGACCTTGTGATCAAATTATTCTTATATAACATCAAACACTTGGATTTCAACATGTTGCTTGTTTTCTTCCTTATATTGGTTTCTTCCTTCCTTATAAGTGGTTCAAGTTATAATGTGGTTTGTTATTTTATCCTTGTTATTCTATTCCTTTTATGGCTCATGGTTTTAAAGATAACAGAATGTAGGTGTTTTTTGTAACATCAATTTTCCCTATGCATATAAGAAGAATTTGTTGACAAGTTTGCAAGGCTTGCCCTCAAATTACTTTTCATATACAAATGGCTGATAGATACAAGGTTATCAAACCTTATGTTTATTTGTATATGACACTCAATTGTTAGAGCCTACAAAAGTGATTTGTTAACAAGGTTGCAAACTTGTTTCCCAACTACTTCTATATAACACCAACATTAGAATACCACATTGTTTCTAGATAGTTAAATAATAATTGATCTTGGTGTATGATTTTCCAAATTCTTCAGGATAGATTGAGTCAGCACCTCTAACACAACCTAAAGAATCCTTCTGTAGAACTTCTTGTGGTAGTTCCTCCTTTCTTGTGGGTTGCTTCTCTTGCAGAATGATTCACAGAAGATTGGAAAACAAGATACAATGGTCTAACCAAAATAACAAGATTTGGATTAAGAGTTAGTTCACGCTTTTATTATCCTTCTATATACTTCTTATTTTATTTCCCAAAAGATATGCTCTTATATCATATATGATTGGTTTACTTAGCTTCCAATTAACTTCCTCTCATAGAGGTTATAACTTGTTGTTATTCCTTAGTTGTATCTAGAGATACTTTAGTTGTGGAATGATGATTTGGATAGAAGTGTGGAGTGTTTGTGGAATGGTGACTTAAGATAGTGAGTTGATCAAATGGTTCATTGATGTATTGAGATTTCATATGCTCCCTTATATAAGATGAATGAGACATTGAGCATATGAAAGTTATTGAGCTTAATGTCTTTGATCATGGTTGTTAGTTGGTTACTCAGGGTGTCATGTTCTACTTTATATTCATCACTTTGTTGACTTTGTCATTCATAATGCAGATATAGAGATTTGGGAATATGATATGTAATGATCAGGGTTTATCAGTGGTTGAAGAAGATTTATTTCTTCTTATTGATACTTCCTTTATGATTGATGAGATATGTGCATATTCGATAAATATGTTAATACAATTATTATATCATTTTCCACTTCTGGTTTTGAGTTAACACTTGTTTGTATCACTTGTGTTCTATTGAAACTTTGTTATTTGCTTATGAAGGTTTACTTAATGGTTATGAGATGTTTTATAAAGATGTTATGTAGATTGATTGATAACTTAAAGAGTTCATGATTAGAGAATATAATATCTCTACCGATGTGATGGTTCAATTGTGCATTACTATCTTGTCGAAATGTGATCACCAGCTATGTGGTTTGGATACTCACCCCTCTTTGAGTTCTAGATACCTAGGAAATTATCCCAAGTCACTTATAGACTTGAGGTTAGGCTTGTTGAGAGTTTGTGTTGGTCCCAACCCATTATGGTTTGTGTAACCAAATGATTTGGTTTCTTAAGATACTTGTTATAAAGATCACTCCAAATGTACTCCTGACCAGATGAACTAGACATATTTCATCATGTCAAGTGAAACTTTGGTCACTTTGATTCGTTTAAACTTTCGCGCCAAAATTTCCCGTATTTTTTAGATGCATGCTTTGCAAATGCACATATTATATGTAGATCCTTATAACTTCCCAAACACTGGGATGTTACAACCTCCTCCTCAGTAAAAAGAGCCGTTAAGAGATCATTCTCTTCTTGTGTAACCTGAGGCATATCCTCCACCGAGGACTCAATCAACGAAACCGAAGTTGGGGTCGATACCCCAAACAAAGTTTTATAATATTCAGAAATGTATACTTTTAAATTCTCTTGACCAATAATTGTTCCCTCGTCTTGCTCTAATTGAAATATTTTCTTTTTACGATGTTTCCCATTAGCTATAAGATGAAAGTATCTGGTATTGTTTCCCCCCTCTTGAACATGTCTCACTTTTGCCCGTTGAGCCCATTTGGACTCTTCCTCTCTACGCAGTTTATTCAAGAAAGCATCAGATATCCGGAGAATTTTATAGCTTTGGAGAGAGAAGGGTAATTTTAGATCTAGATGTATAGAAAGGGAAAACTTTGGGTAAAAAGGGTGTTGGGAGGGACATAAACCTAGATATACCAACTAAAATAATTTTGGTTGGTTGAAGAGAGAGGAGAAGGGTGGGGAAATTGGCATGAGTTTCAGTTAGAGAGAGAAGAGGACAAGGTTGAGAAGAGAGTGGAGGAGGGGAAAGTGGGTTGGGGGGTGTGTGGTTCACTTTATTGCATATCTACGAGATTACCGCTGGCGAACAAGATGGTTGTTCGCCAGCGCTAACGTGCGCGCTAGGCCCACAGGTTAGCGCCGGCGAAGCACCCAGCTTGTTCGCCAGCGGTAGTAGCCGTAGCGCTGGCGCCCACGGGACTATGTTCGCCAGCGGTAGTTGGAGCTGCGCGCGCAGGATGGCCCGCACTTACCGCTGACGAACAAACTGGCACTTTCGCCAGCGGTAAGGGGCGTAGCGCTGGCGAACAGATATATGCGTTCGCCAGCGGTAATAGCGCTGGCAAACGCATATATCTATTCGCCAACGCTATACTGGTATGTATAAGCACTTTCCTACTAGTGCCTCGTAGGGCCGGACGGGAGCACCTGTGCCCTCCATAGCGGGTAGTTGGTCCGGGTGAGTTTCTCCGATGGTTTCTCCACGGAAGAGACGGGCGAGCTTGAGGAGGTTGCCACGATCGGCGGCAAGGACGATCGGGTGTGGTAGGGTTTTTAGGGTTTTGGCCGGTAGATGCTATCTGAACGTGCGGACGAGGTTTAGACTTGTGATACCATGTCAAATCGACTGAAACATTTCTACTCGGTGCATATACCAAGCCGCATATCCTTGTATATATAGGTGGAGGCATTGCGGCCTTAGGCAATTAGAATAGGATTAGGACTCTAGTCCGAGTCGGTTTTATCACAACCGACTTGGGTTACAAACATAGCTCTAATATAAGGGAAATACATTGACATATTTTAGGTACATCTTGCTCCGCGATGCACTACATGCAGCCCTTGTCCCGGAGGCCCATCTTCATCTTCTCCAGGTCAACCACGGTGTGGAGAGCCATAAGATGCCTGCTTCCGAGGACAATGTCACTACCATCATTCCTTTTGAAGGCTAAACAATACACCTCAGGATCCTCGAGGAACACCAAATCCGAAGAGACCAATGTGATGTGTGCGCCGTCTTTGAACATGATCCTCACAATTGGTATGTAGATGTCTTCCTTATTCCAGAGCTTCTCACGCTCAAAGCAAGTCTGCCCGGTTGATGCTCCGACTCGGTAGTACCCTTGTATCCTTTCACTCATCACATCGCTGAGTTTATCAAACAGGCGACTTGGCAGCATAGTGTAGGGCGTCCCGGTGTCGAAAAGACACCTCATCGTCTGGTTCCTATTGGACCGGACACCCAGACTGGCTGTTCCGACCTTGATGTTTGATACGTGGACGAAGTAATTATTGCCATCGATGAAGAGTGGTGTGAAAGTCAACTGGCCCTGGTGTTCACTGTACTGTCCAAATTGTAAGTACCCCTCCTTATGGGGATGAGGGAAGCAGTAGGACATGGCTCTGTAGCGGCGACCTGAGGTCAACTGTGAGAACAAAGACAGCTTGTTTACCGAAAGGCCAAGTATTCCTGAATAATGGCCTCCAATGCCATTAAAGGAATTGCAGCAGCCAAAGACGAATCCCTGCATGTCTTCTCTGCCATACGTGAGCAGATCACTGCTCACGTATCCAACGGACGTAGAATCATCTTCGTACGTCTGATTGTACGAGCACTTCTGGAACGGCACAACGCAGGTGTTGCGGGACATTGTGGCCGAAGGGACGTTGTTGCAGAGTGCAGACCGACACCTTACCACGTTGTATGTGGAAGATGCAGCAGGATCAAACACCGGGCTGAGGCATCCATTTGTGCATGGCTCGCACCCGACCCAGGACAGGGAAGACCCGGTGTCAACCAGCACACTGTGCGTTCTCGCCGGTGTCCCGAGACGGATTTGAGTCACATAGCTGTAGTAGTCCCATGGAACGCCATTGGCGAAGATTGGCCCGGAGGCGTTGGCTTGGTCAGCCGGGCAACTGGAGAGGTGGCCGGCGAGGCGGCGGACGCGGGCGTGGTACTTTGGCAGCGCTGAAGGAGACAGGGAGGAGCGGGCCACCGGGGAGCACGGGTGCTCGCGGTGGAGTAAAGTCAGGCGAACCGTCCCGCTCGAGCTACTCCATTGCTCCAAGTTACCTGAAGGTGACAGCACATCAAGAAAAGTATATCACATCACACAATTCTACTTTAATTGTTTGGTATTCACACTTCGGATTCAGAAATTCAATATTGTTCCCCAACTCACATTTTCTGGCTTGAGTACGAAATTCGAAAAAAATAGAAGCAGCACTTCATTTTTCTAAATCAGAGACAAACCTATACAAGTGTTTACATACGTGTAAAATTTTGTAAAGAAATGCCATTTTTAGTGATCTTCGCGAAATAAACAAAATCAGTGGTCAACATCAGATTTACAAATATCTTTTTTTTTTGAATTTTACAAATATCTTTTTAAAGCACTGGTTTTGTCTTTTTTTTCACAGAGCACCACAAATGTTTTGTTTACAAAATTTTACCCATATGTAAAAAAAAAAAAAAAACTTATATTTTTTTGTCCCTGTTTTCCTTAGATTTTTTTAACTGTTTATCTATTTGTTTCGAATTTCTTTCTAAAACAGAAACATGTGAGTTCGGGAGCCAAACTAGTTACCATATGATGGAACACTTATAACTAGAGAGATCAACTGGTTGTCTATCACAATCATCCAGCACCGGCCAACTGAATTCTTCATTTTCCTCACTTTTTACGTTTCTGTAATGATTCTTCTACATCAATGAAATCAAGCATCCGCTGGCTTTTCGTTAAAAAAAATTACTACACTATTTTCCCTATTTAGAAGTGACGACTGAATGGCAAAACATATGCGCCATTCACGGTATAAGATGAAGCATAATAAGCGCGATCATACATACCTTCCCATATCTTAGCGCAGTCAATATCCACGGATGTACTTTCGCACACAATGTATATGCAAAAGGAAACTGCAACTGTTGTTATTAGCCTCATACTTTCGCACTATCCCTTTCGACAGATGTACAGCATCGACCGCCGCATTGCCTGTTTAATTATATGGGCGTGCTTATAGGCATACACACATACGGGTTAGTTCTAATGTAGGTATGCCCAGTGGCCAGTGCACACATAGGACATGCCAACTCGATGTCAATGTACGCATGTAGGTCAGTTTATGGGTGTGCTCTTGTTAACGTAAGAAAAAATATAGTTTGAAGTTAAGAGAGACGATTGGTGCATATTGCGCCTTAGAGTTTGCTCACACCAGAGACTAACTTACACGAGTAGATGGATAGTAACATGTGTGTGGAGTCATTTAAATGTTTATTTATTAGGTTATAAACTTACCGCATTGAAATATGTGATGCTACGGAAATATATCATGTTACCACAAACACCTCTCACTTCACTAACTATTTGCCACATAAGAATTTTTTGATCAAGTGTGATGTTACTAGCTAAGTTACTCACAGGGCAGCAAAGTGTCTCCTAGTCCCGTTAGGCAAGCTCAACGTCCGATATGCTTCCATCCCTCCCCCGTCCTCGCCAAATCTACAAAAGGGGTTCCCAACCTCCGGTGTTCATGAATAAAAGACACGACATGTGGCGCACCTGGTAGGGGCGAGAGCGTTTGGATCCATGTCAAGCTCGTCGCGCCCTCAACTTCATTGGATTCTTCGTCAAAGCCGATCATCGCGCCCAAGAGGAAATCGGTGACCGGGAGTACACGCACCACAAGGAGCCAACAATCCATGCAGTCGTGGCGCATCGGAGATGTTTCTTCATGTCAGGGTTCACCATCTCGCCGCCTCCTTTGTCGCATCAAGGTTAGGATCCGCCGTAAGGACGCCAATATGCTCCTCCATCGGATGGTAACATGTCTAAGGGCTACTTCTTTTAAGTTCCTGCTTATGCAGAAGCGAGTTTCTGGGTTTCGGTCGGGAAAAACTGTTGTGGGGAGAAACTGCTAGAAACTCCTTGCGAGACTTGTTTTAAGTTTTTGGGTTTCTGCTTATTTGGTAAGATGAGTTGTGACATGTCCATTATACCCTGAATGTGATATGTTTAATAATAAACTGATATATATTGATACATACACTATGTTTCAATAGAAAATGAGATAGATATAAAAATAAGAAAATATGAAAAGTCATAGTTATTTTGGAATTACAATAAACATAGATTCATCTATAATATCTAAATGCATGAGAGCAACCCACTAAATGTATTTCTCTCAACATGCAAGCTATACACATCATCAATCATCTAATTGGTCCACATCTTAGCAGGTCTGCCATATCAGCGCAAACAGATCACCACACTCAGCACAAAAATAATTATTTTGTTTCCATCTAACAATGCCTCAGATCTACCAGGTCCACATATTCAGTCCCTTCCGATCAATTTTTAAAATCCCTCTTAGAGAAACTACCCCCTATTCACCTTCTTGCTCGTGCGCCTACCCAGCTCTTCGCCTCCTTCCCACTTTCCTGGAGCATCCTTTCTCTGTGTGCTCAAAACAGACTAGGTTAGTTCCTGGTTTCACCTCCATCACTCCCTCCATCTTCCCAATCGGCTGACCCTAGATCCGAACTAGTCCATGGCATGGTGCATGCCATCATCACGAAACCTCTCCAGAAGCACTGATTCATCTCGAACATACTATCAGTTTTGTTTTACTTCTACCATGTTGTCTTTGCTCTATTACTAATCCCAGGCTTTGATCTTTATTTCATCATCTCTGACCATGCAGCAGATCAATGAGGTGGTGCGGCTAGCAATCAGATATGTATAATCTTCTCTCTGCTGCGGTAATACTCCCTCCGTTCCATACTAGATATGACTCTCTTATAGATGTATCTACTATTGAAATATGTCTAGATACATCCAATGGCGGCGCTAGAAGGGGGTCGAGCCTGGTCGCTCGACCCGGCTCGATTTGGGCGGAAAAAAAACGATTGGCCCTGATCTGCGCTTGCTATCCCCAAATCTCGCAGGGGCGAACTGCCCGACGACTTCGATCCGGCGCGCCGCCACCCGCCCTCGCGGCCTCGCCACCACCCCGCTGCCACCTGACCCGCCCTCGCCGGCACCACCTTCCCCGCCCTCGCCCGGCCGGCCCTTGTCTCTCCCTCAGCCGGTTAGCCCCGTTCCCCACGACCCCGCCCCGTTCCCCAATCCCCACGATTTCGCCGGCCATCGCCCCTTCTAGCGCCGCCAGGACCTCGCCTGCGCCAGTGGCCACCGCCACGACCTCGCCTGCGCCCAGTGGCCGCCGCCCTGTCCCCTGACTGCCTGCTCCTGCTCCACGACCTCCTTGTCGCCGGGATTGCCGGTGGCGGGCCACGGCTACGCTTGGGCGGCGCCGGCTGTCAGGTGCTGGCGTGCTGCACAGCTGCAGCCTGCAGGCCTCGTCGAACCCCAACTGAGATGGTCTCCTCTGTGACCTCAACCTGAG
Source organism: Alopecurus myosuroides (assembly GCA_028641055.1). Lineage (NCBI taxonomy): Eukaryota > Viridiplantae > Streptophyta > Magnoliopsida > Poales > Poaceae > Alopecurus > Alopecurus myosuroides. Next base: position 371,489,091 of record CM054059.1, read on the forward strand.
TGTGGCCTCCTCTCTGTCTCTGTCCGACCAGTGCTAAAGAAACAGAGTTCTCAACCGGCTCGCTGTGATGGACTCCGACGAGGAGGCGGAATGGATGTGGATGCAGTCTGAGGAGGATGAAGCGGCAGAAGCCCTAGTTCTAGCTCGGCAAGAAGAAGAGGCGGCAATCTCCAGAAACCTCAAGAGGTTACGCGAGGTTAGTTTTCCCTATGTGACTCTGTCTAGTGAACAGCGGTGTGCATGAGATTGTGAAATAACAATTTTGATTTCTATGTTGCAGGACACTCAACAAGCAAATGATGCTGAAATCTTCAATTTGGAAAATGTCATTGCGGATCCTGGGATTCGGAGGCCAATTGATGAGTATGGTACCCCTGAAATAAGAGATAAAATGAGATGGGCATATTTGTCTAGAGGCCATAATCGTTTAATTGGTCATAGTTTTCCCAAAACAAAATTTGGTCCAGATATGCGGTCATTTCTAGATGCATGGTACACGAAATATGATTGGATAGAGTATAGTGTGGAGAAGGATGCTGCATATTGTTTTTATTGTTTTCTTTTCAAATCTTCAAGCAATAGTTCACACTTTGGATATGGTGTTTTCACGAAGACGGGGTTTAGAAATTGAAAGAAAGCATCGGAAAATTTTAAATCTCATGTAGGTGGACCAAATAGCATTCACAATAATGCAAGAAATAGTTGTGAAGATTTCAGTAACAAAAAGCAAAGTGTGGCATATGCTATTGTTTGTCAGGAAGAACAATTGTATATTGATTATGAAGTTCGTTTGAGGGCTGTTGTGGGTGTTGTCAGATTTCTACTTGAACAAGGTCTAGCTTTTCGTGGGCATGATGAGTCTAGCACTTCCTTGAACAAGGGAAATTTTCGTGAGATGTTGGATTGGTACGGCGCAAGATGTAAGGAGGTAGCCAATGTGATCAATGAGAATGCTCCTGGGAATTGTCAATTGACATCTCGTGAAATCCAACTACATAAAGCAAAAGCATGTGCAGAGGAGACTACACAAGTTATAATGAGTGAGCTTGGAAATGCCTCTTTCTCTCTACTTGTTGACGAGTCTCGTGATGTATCGGTTAAAGAGCAAATGGCTGTGATCATAAGGTTAGCCATTTGCTTTATTGTAATCTATACGTTATTGGCTAGTTTCTCTCTACTCACTTATTGTAATCTTATATGTTCCTTTCTTATTGTGTGTAGGTTTGTAAACAAAAAAGGAGAGATCATGGAAAGATTGCTCGGTGTTGAGCATGTTCTTGATACTACATCGGCTTCTTTGAAAAGATATTTACATGCAATGTTTGTTCAACATAATTTGTCCATGTCAAGGTTAAGAGGACAAGGATATGATGGTGCCTCTAATATGCGTGGGGAGCTACATGGTTTAAAAACATTGGTACTGGCAGACAATCCTCATGCTTTTTATGTGCATTGCTTTGCCCACCAACTTCAATTGGTGGTTGTGGCTGTTGTGAAAGGACTTCTACCAATAGGTCACTTCTTTGGTCACTTAAACAAGATTGTCAGTATGGTTAGTTCTTTGGTCTTTACATAGTTCCAAATAGTTGTCAATTCTTTACATAATTCAATTCTAATTTTTTATGCACATTTCTTGTAAGTGAGTGCTTCTTGTAAGAATAAAGATGTATTGTTGCAATTGCATCATGACCGTTTGGTAGCACAACTAGAGAGTGGGGAGATCTCATCTGGAAGAGGCCAAAATCAAGAGACAAGTTTAGCAAGACCAGGGGATACTCGTTGGGGATCACACCACAAAACTCTAATTCGGATTAAGAATATGTGGGATTCAATCGTTGAAGTGCTATGCAGTGTTTCTCATGATGGGACAGATTCCGAGGAGAGAGGTTTGGCTTCAGGTTATATGATATACATGGAAAGCTTTGAATTTGTTATTATCTTGCATTTGATGCTTCGAGTGCTTGGTTTAACAAATGCTTTGTCACAAGCATTGCAATCCAAGGATGAAAACATAGTGAGCGCTATGAATATGATTGTCTCAGTTAAAAGTATATTGCAGAAATTGAGAGATGATGGATGGGAGCCTCTATTGCTTGCTGCTACTAACTTTTGTGGTGGAAGAAACATTATTGTACCGAACATGGATGATAACATTCTGGCTAGGGGTTATTCAAGGAGCTCACGCAAGATGGTTACTAGCTACCATCATTACAAGGTACAACTCTTTAATGAGGTTCTTGACAGAAACATAAGTGAGATGAATCATAGATTTTCTGAAACTTCTATACGCCTATTATTGTGCACTGCATGCCTTGATCCTAGAGACTCATTTGCCAGTTTTGATAATGCTAAGATAGTTGAGCTTGCAACTATGTACTCTGTTGATTTCACTTCACATGATTGCTGTCTCTTGGTTGATAAACTGGACATATATGTTGATGTGATGAAGAGAAGTCCTGAATTCATAGCTTGTGAGAGTCTGAGTGGTCTTGCTCTCAAGTTGGTTTAGAAGAGACAACATTTGACATTTCCATTGGTCTATCGCCTTATTACACTTGTGTTGACATTACATGTGGCAACAACATCAGTTGAAAGAGTTTTCTCGGCCATGAATATTATAAAGACGGATCTTCGAAACAGGATAGGAGATGATTGGCTCAATAATTTGATGATTTGCTATGTTGAGAAAGAGATATTTGCAAAGATTGATGTCAAGAAGATTATGTTACGCTTCCATTCCTACAACGACCGTAGAGGGCATCTTCCTCGACACTTTCGTCTTGCCAACATGGATTCAAGCTAATGGTACTATCTTCTTATCAAAATGTATTCATGAAATATGAAATATGTAGGTTTATTGTTCTTTGTAGTCAGATTGTACTTTTGCTTCATGAAATATGAAATTGAATCTGTTTGAACCTTTTTTGTGTACAATTATGGATACATGTGTTGTCAAAAAAAAAATCGCCGGTCGCACACTTTTACTGTTCGCCCCCTCCCCACCTCCCTCATCTCAATTCCTGGCTCCGCCACTGGATACATCTATGTGGAAGTCATCTAATATGGAACGGAGGGAGTATATGTCAGAGGTCATCCGAACCTCTACATTGAATGTGAAATTTTCTGAACAAACTGTTGGGTAAGAAGTTTAGTAGGGATCAAACTATTAGTATTTCTATCATTGATTTTCTGATGTGTTTTTCTGGTCTTTCATAGCAACGATATAACTAAAACTACCCGAAACGTAAAGATCCGTGACAGCCAAATTAATTCGTGATGGCCCCGATGCTTCCTTCAGGAAAGAAGGCGTTCTCCTGACGTGGAGATTTTACCGTCGGCCCGCACTCAAAAATTCGTGACACCAGACCAAATAACCTTCAGGAATTACCGCAGCCGTCACGATTGTTTGTTCCGGCCGTCAGGAGCCTTAGCAGGCCGTCAGGATTCCATTTTACGCTAACGCGCGGTCCGTCTGCGCGTGGAAAGAATTGGTGTTCGCGCGAAAAATGGGCCTTTCGCGTCGTGGAACGCCCCAACGTCAGGAAAGATCGCGGTTAACCGCCACGCGTCTTCGTGGGCGTCTCCTTCCCCGACTCTATCTCGATCTATTTTCAACTAAAAAAAAGCTATGTCGATCTATTCTATGAAGAGCTCGCCGCCTCCGCAGAGCCAATGACCGCCGCCTCCGCCGCCCACCCGTATTGCTGCCTCCTCTCGTCCAGTTAGACGGTGCACCGTTGCAGTCTCCTTTTCTCATTTTCCTGCCTTCGGAATGGTTGCTGGATGGAGCACGCACGGAAAACTTGCATGTTATGATTGTGGATGTGATACAAAAGCATTCACATTAGAGAATGGTGGGAAGGCGTCATGGTTTGATTGCCATAGGAGATTTCTTCCTTCAGACCATGAGTTCAGATACCAAATTAATGCATTTCGGAAAGATACATGCTAGAGGGACCACCTAGGTGTTTGACAGGTGCAGAAGTGCATGCCCAAGCACAAATGCGAGTAGGTGATTGTACGTATGGTAAAGAACACAATTGGAACCATGTTAGATGTTTTTGGGATCTGCCTTACTTCAAAAAATTGCATCTTCGCCACACCATTGATGTAATGCACAATGAAAAAAATGTTGCTGAATCTATTTGGAACACATGCTTTGACATGCCGGATAAGACAAAAGATAATGTAAAAGCAAGGCAGGATCTAAAAATTATTTGCGATCTCCCCAAGATGCATCTACAACAAAAGCCGAATGGCAAGTGGGACAAGCCAAGGGCTCCTTTTTGCATTGAGGGAAAGCATAAGGTGATAATTTTACATTGGTTCAAAAATTTGAGGTTTCCTAATGGGTATTCTTCAAGCTTCAAAAGGGGGGTTAATTTGAAGGATAAGAAAAAATTTGGTCTCAAAAGTCATGACTACCATATATTCATGGAGCGTCTACTTCCTGCTGCTTTTCGTGGATTTTTGCCCGAAGATATTTGGGTTACTCTTTCAGAGCTTAGCTTTTTCTTTCGACGATTATGTGCTAAACAACTTAGCCGAGACACGGTAGCTTATCTGGAAAATAATATTGTTGTCTTGATTTGCAAACTAGAGAAGATATTCCCCCCTGGTTTTTTGAATCCTATGCAGCACCTAATGATTCATTTGCCTAGCCAAGGACGACTAGCTGGTCCTGTCCAGAATACATGGATGTATCGATACGAGAGGTACATTTAACGATACTAGAACTTACTTTGTCCTTAGTTATTCTAAATCTTCATTGTTGTTTTTCTCTTTCTTTAAGAATATTGGAAAGACTAGAAAGAAAGTGCGTAATAAGTCACGAGTTGAGGGATCAATAGCCGAGGCTTACCTAATTGATGAGGCGACAAATTTTCTCTCTCTCTATTTTAAATCAAATGTGCACTCGGTTAGGAACCGACCACCTAGATATGATGATGGTGCATGGACATTTCAGCCCACTTGTGACCTTGAAATTTTTCAACATACTGGGAGGTGCATTAGTTTTTTGGGTCTTCATGATCTCACACCAAAGAATATAATGCGGCATTTATGTATATCTTGACAAACCTTGAGGAGATGGATTATTTCTTCAAGTATGTATTTTCTGTCTTGTATAAATTTGAAAAAGTAAGTATCCAGCTTAATTTTTTTATATATACATCTGAATTGTATTACCTCCTTGTAGAAAAGTGATAGGGACATAATAGAGGTCCATGAGGGTCATTTATGCTTGAGTTGGAAGGAAATATTAAGCCTCACTGATGTTTATTATAAGGTGAATTCTTTCCTAACAAATAATGTTTGTGTTCATGAGAATGTTATACTACCTAAGCCTATGAATTTATGTATGATTAGGTTTATTAATAACACAAACATGGATGGAGAAGAGGAAGCAAGGAGCAAGAGAAGGAGGCGTGGAAAACAACTACAAGGAAATGATGTTTCAGTTCGAACTGCCAGGAGCCCCGAATTTGAAATAGTCATGGTTTCTTCATACGGGCTCTAAATACAGCAAAGGAGCACAATACGGATAGGGAATTTGATGGGCTTTCCAATGGATCCGGACCCATCAAGAAATTCGACTCGTGCAAGCCGTGGTGACCGAAACAATACACGAATAGTTTTATGCCAGTTTCCAAAACAAGTCCAAATGGTGTGTATACCAATATGGCCGCACCCTTTGTGTGTGGGGTCGGTTTGTATCCATATGTGTTAGGAAATAGGAGTTCTAGTCGAGTAGGAGAGGGATTGCTTGCGCAAGGAGCTTGTGGCCGCACCCCTTTGTGTGTGGGGTTGGTTTGTATCCATATGTGTTAGGAAATAGGAGTCCTAGTCGAGTAGGAGAGGGATTGCTTGCGCAAGGAGCTTGTGGACGCACCCCTCCCTCATATATAGCTACCACCTGCGTGTGGAATAGTCAGACTACGTTAAAACCAAAAACCCTAGACCTCTAGATTGAAACTGCTTGTAAGCCTTTCATCTGGAAGTTCATCTGCAAACTTTACGTGATACCTGCTGTTCCACTGGGAATAAGACGGTACAGTACCACTTGTAGTCGGTGGATTACTTGTGCAAGAGTGTGGAGTTGAGAATATCCTTGGGGTTGCTATCTTTTGCATTGGCATCAGGGATCAGCCGGGAGAGTTCTTAGTGGCGCACTAGTTATCATACTGGAGTTATCTGTGAGTTCACTGAGAAGATCGGGCCACCCCTTATCATCTTGTATCAATATGGCCGCACCCCTTATCATCTTGGTATCAGAGCCACCTTAGGTAAAACAATGTTCAATTCGGCCACTTTATCACAAGTTTCTTGCGCAAGCAATCCCTCTCCTACTCGACTAGGACTCCTATTTCCTAACACATATGGATATAAACCGACCCCACACACAAAGGGGTGCGGCCATATTGGTATACACACCAATTGGACTCGTTTTGGAAACTGGCAGAAAACTATTCGTGGCTTGTTTCGGTCACCACGGCTTGCACGAGTCGAATTTCTTGATGGGCCGGATCCATTGGAAAGCCCATCAAATTCCCTATCCGTATTGTGCTCGTTTGCTGTATTTGGAGCCCGTATGAAGAAACCATGACTATTTCAAATTCGGGACTCCTGGCAGTCCGAACTGAAACATCATTTCCTTGTAGTTGTTTTCCACGCCTCCTTCTCTTGCTCCTTGCTTCCTCTTCTCCATCCATGTTTGTGTTATTAATAAACCTAATCATACATAAATTCATAGGATTAGGTAGTATAACATTCTCATGAACATAAACATTATTTGTTAGGAAAGAATTCACCTTATAATAAACATCAGTGAGGCTTAATATTTCCTTCCAACTCAAGCATAAATAACCCTCATGGACCTCTATTATGTCCCTATCAAAAAGTTGACACAGAACTAAGTTGTGTGATTGGGAAGCATGTCCTAACACAAACTAAGTTCAGTTTGGGTAGTACCTGGTCATCTGGTTCGGAAAGATTGAAATTCTATGTACCACTTGTTTATTTTAGAATTAGGAGAACTCCTTTGCATGCTTAACACTTATACACTGGGGTTTTTTCCTGGAACTATGTGGGGAAATATAAACAGTAAAACTTGAAATGATTCCTGCTGGTCCATTTGGTCTTGATTTAGTACATCAAGCTTGATAGAAAAAGCCTAGTCCTTGAATTAATCTAGCTTGGAGACAAAAAGTGCAATGTCACATTCCCACATGTACGCACTATCCTTTTTAATTTCTGGAAATTTTTAAAGTTGACAAACATATTTGTATGATGCTCTACTTGCCACTTCAATAGTACAGTATATTCACAAACAGATTGGTACCATTATCTTCTTCGTTTGAAAGGTTACAAATAGATTTGTACATATTATCTTCTTTTGAAATTCTGAAAGTTGACAAACATATTTGTATAACGTTGTACTTGCCACTTCAAATATTTGTATTTCTTTCTTATTTCAATACTAAAGGATATTGTAAAATGAAAATGTGCCAGACAACCGAACAAGAAAACACTGCAAGGATATGAGCTAGTACAACAGCTAGGAAAGCACACTGTCTAGTTGTTTGCACTACCCTTTTTGATGCATTATTCTGAAACTCGTGTCTATTTTATTATAGGATAACCAATCTTCCCCGCCTAGTGAAAACGGACGGACTCCATTGACGGCATCATCCCATGCTGGAGACCAAAGTTACACTCACCCATCAGGCCAACAGGATGCTGATGGTGGAGCACAGGAGGATTCACCCATCATTGATGAACCATAAGAATTATTACTTCTTATACATGTAGGTACCAGTAGCAGCTAGTGAACTTCTAGTATTGGCAGATTGCAGCCAATGAACTTTTAGTACTGGCAGATTGATGTATTTGATATTCTTCAGTACTAGACTTGTAGCTGTTATGAATACTCGTGTTTTCATATGAAAATGAATCATTGTGTGTTCTTCTGTGAAATGAAAACTTAAATGGAATGTGTTTTTCGGAAATACGTGTGAATTTGTATATTGATGTAGAAAAAAATATTATATGCCTGTCATTTTTATATATATTTTGAAGAAAAATGTGCAGCTCACATCAGCACACATTTCTGACACGCAACATACATTCCTGACGGCAACCATGTAGTCCTGACGGTCGCAATGCCATCCCCAGGAGAGACAATCCTGACAGGAAAGGCACGTCGGGAAAGAGGTTTCTGACGGTTGACTTCTCCCGTCAGGCTAGTTGGTGTATTCCCGAAGGCCCGGCATTCTGACGGAACTTCCTGACGGGCGAGCCGTCAGCTACATCCAATCTCCTGGGACACGTGCTCCGTCACGAAATGCCGACAGGAAAGCCATTCACGACGGTGGGCCGTCAGAAATCATGTTCGTACCTGACAGCCGGTTCCTGACGGCTGTTTTCTGACGGTGTGTGTCAGGAACGCGTATTTCTGGCGGATTTTCTAGTATTCCTGACGGTACATGGCCGTCAGGAATATCTCTGTTTTGGGTAGTGTACAGGATGCTATCACTAGTAGGAGAAAGCTTATTAGTGATCAAGCAGTTTTAACTACTGCTCGCCAACGGTAACACGCTAGTGGTAGCGGGTTACCGCTGGTGAACAGTGCTTCGCCAGCGGTAGGAAGAGCTACCTTTGGCAAAGAGAGCCTGCGTTCGTCAGCGGTAGCTTATTTCGCCAGCGGTATATTATCAGTTTTTTTTATTTTCGTATTTCAGACGTATATACAAGTGCAAATATATGAAATTCACGATTTTCAAAAGTAGAACATAGAAAAGCGCCCCAAATTTTTGATTCACTACATATATATCACATGCATGCATATGCATTACAAACCGAGATGGACACAAGAGTGATCACCAAAATAATTTTCATACATACATGGATGCATGAAAACACATCTCGATCACATGTTTGGGTCGCAGGTTTTCGAAGCTACCAATCATATGAATTCAACGATCACATACATAAAAGATAGAATCGCAATGTCGACAATTAGGAACAAAGGCGATATGATGGTCTTCCTAGTTAGCTTCCACCTCCGCTTTGCGATCTTTCTCCACTTCGTCATCTCTCTGTAGACCAAGATAAAAGTATTAGCCAAAGAAAAGCACAAGTTCTTAGGAGCGCAATTTGTACCGAGTAGAATACACACCGTCGATCATTTTGTGTTCTTCTTCTTCTTCGGCAACGACGGGGACGCGAGAGCACCTTCTTGCGAGTTGAATGGCCTCTCATCACCCGGGTTCAGTACACGTTCTTGCAGCTTACCGTTAGGTTGTGGGCCACGCGAGCCGTAGTAGAAGACCTCGTTTGCACTTACGACATCCTTGTAGATGATTCTCGCGATCCTGTGCTGGATGTGAGTGAAGTTTTTCTGATTCCAGCTTTAGTCCAATCCGGGATGCCGGGACACCATCTAGCAAGAGCAGCCGGAAATTGTAGACTTTGTTGTTCCTTCACGTACTCCAACATGTGTTGGATGAGGTACCACGCCTCCATCTGACCTCCTGGCGGCTGCTTGGGGCAGGGGAACTCCGTCCTGTGTCTGAATTCATACTTTCCTAGAAATGTGTGTGGTCTGTCCATCCAGCTTTCGTTCGAGATTAATCCCGGAGTCGATATAGAGGACGAACGAGTCCTTCGGGAATAGAATGATGAGGGTGCCATATTTGTTTCTGCGCAAAACAATTCAAAGAGTCCTATATAATCCTACAAAATTATAACCACTATTGTACATGCACAAACTTAATGATGGAAATCGAGGAAATCATGTTATGGCGGCTAGCGAATGACTTACTCGGGAAAGTAAGGCAGGAGAATGGTCATCCTGGACATATGATTCGTCAGCAAGAAGTCTTGGATGTACCGCGTCAATTTAGCTTTACCCCTAGGGTTGTTCAAGAAGATGTCTTGCATGTAGAACGGGTCCATTATCGCGATGCCCGGGGTACCCTTTATGGATATATGTTGCGCCGAACTGAGCACTACCAAGCGGACAATTTATGGGTGGAGCACGTGCATGTGGAACATCCGAAAGATGTCATAAAATCTCGGGATGATCATGTCTACGGTGTCTGTAGTGACAAAGATCGCCGTAGCTGGTATCTTTGCGAGCAAAACCAGGAGTGTTGCATTTTTCTCTTTGAGAAGCCTCTCCTCCAGATATTGAATACCATCATGGAGGCTATGCATATATTAAGTCAACAAGGCGACCAACCTCGGCGGAAGGATCGGTTTACCCAACTCATGGATCGAATGCCAGTCGTGGGTGGGTACCCTGCCCATTACCCGGTGCACCGGCTTTGACTTAGTCCCCGCACCGACTGGCTGATGGAGGCAAAGTCAGAACTCTTCTTATTTATTATTGTCATCTTCTTAGGCTCCTTTTTAAATAAATTTTTGACCGCCTCTTAGAGGGAGTCATGGCTGAGACCAACTTGATCGGGGGTAGCAACTGTCGGTTCTTGAGAACAGAAAAGACGCTTCGTGCATCGATATTTATCCGCGGGGTCGGCTGGCAAGAGAAGTTTATCAAAAGAATCATGTTCGTGATCGTAAGATTCGATGAGGTAGTCATCAGGGTCCTCAGCATCGTCATCATGTCGCACAAAGTTTGTAGGTGATAAATCATTTTGTTAGCTTGGGTGCCCTCACCCGTCGACCGGTGTTGGGGTGGTGACATGAGTAGTGTCCAACTGAATTAGTGCTTTTGGCCCTGTCAATGGCCAATCCAAGCACTGCTCTAGGTTTAACTCGCTATCGGTATTACGGTGTTGATTCGGAGGATCCAAAGCACCGCAACCCAGGAGCACCCGACTCAACTTTACCCCGAACACGTCGGTGGGCATACGCATGTCGTGGGACATGTGGTTGAGTGGTGTGACGGTCTTTCCTTTAGCCATGTCCTTGAACTCACCGTTCATATGGATGAGCAATGTGCATCTCGTCTCAAGTCGTTAGAGATTGAAGCCGCCACAAATCAAGTAATAATATATAATTAACTTGACGAGGCTGAATTACCTCGAGGGCTTTGATGACCCACAAGTATAGGGGGTGTATCGTAGTACTTTTGATAGATAAGAGTGTCGAACCCAACGAGGAGCAGAAGGTGTTCACAAGTAGGTTGGATAGATGATTGACTGTAAACACTAGCAAATGGGTTTTTGGAGGTTTTTGATATAGCAGATAAATAAAGTGTGAGTAAATAATATTGCAGCAAGTGGCCCAATTTTGTTGAGATCAAAGGACAAGCTGGTTGTTATACTTATGATTACTTAACGTTCTCGAGGACACATGGGAATTTCGTCAAGTGCTTTCGTTTCATTATGGTTGATTAATATTTATTGGTTCGTGAAGTGTCGTGTGGGTGAACCTATCCTAATGCACCGCCCAACTAGGACTAATACATACTTGTGATTATACCCCTCAAAAGCATTCGAAAATACAAGAAAGTAATTAAGATAAATCTAACCACAACCTTAAAACTCCGGTATCCTACACTCACTCGTGCATTGGTTTCCTAATGGGGTTTAGTTTTCTGTCACTCCTGCAACCCCACAATTAGTATCCAAATACACAATGCATCCTCCTAGGGCCATAAAGGTGAAGTATCATGTAGTAGTCGTTCACATGATTTCTTCAACATAATACTACTACATGATAACCTATTTCATGTGAACGACTACTACATGATACTTCCTCTCATATAATCAAACTTGAAACAAGTAGAGGAAATGACAATAAAGGTGCAAAAGGAAATCAAAATTGGTAAAGGCAAATTTCGTTCTTGGTCAGAGAACAATTAACAGTGTACTTATGTTTCAATCAGAGCCTTTATACCAGAGCTTATATTGCAGAGTTTATCATGCTCAATTATAATGGTCTCTTTGCAGACATTGGTAACTTTCAAAGTGGTATTCAAACAGATAAAAGCATTTGTAAAAACAAAGAAGAATAAAGAACATGATTGAGTAAATAAACATATAGTTGGATGGATCACAACAACTCAAATGTTTTCTTAAGACACAAAGAAGTAGGTTTACTAACTCAACATAAAGTTCAAAGATAGGCCCTTCGTGGAGGGAAGAATGGAACACTCAGGTGCTAGAGCTTTCATTTTGTTAAACAGAGGTATAAAATGTTTGACACTCCTCCCAACCTTTCTTACACAAACCATGGCTAACCGAATCCTCGTGTGCCTGCCAACAATCACAAACCATGGAGGAGTGTCTAATTTTGAGAGAGGTGTATGTTTATGTCAACGAATGTCAAACATAAAATACAGTACGTCATAAGCCAACTAGACTTCACAAGAGCGGCTCCCATTGAAGGATGCAACTGGTATAGAAGGCCAGCCCTCTTTCTCTTTTGTTTACACAATTATGCTTTGACTAATAAAGTAGGGGCAAAAATAGTGAAGAGAATTTGTATTATTATTTGGGGCTAGGAACCCCGCTGCCAGCTCTTCTAGCATTTGGATAAGCAGATGAAGCCACTAGTCCAGGATGTCAAATTCAATCAAAAAGTGAGATAAAGATTCTCTATTTGCGCCCGCATGAGCTAAAACAAGGGCACAAAACAGGTGTAATTGTGAAGGTTTAAATGTAGCACACAAGCAATTTACTTGGAGTGGCGGTGAAATACCACATATAGGTAGGTATGGTGGACACAAATGGCATGGTTTTGGGGCTCAAGGTTTGGATGCACGAGAAGCATTCCCTCTCAGTATAGGTTTTTGGCTAGCAAGGTTGGGTAGAAAGCATAAGAATTGAGGTAAAACAAACAAAAACATATATGATAAACCCAATCATGCAATTTTCCATGAAGGTATAAATAAACTTATTTGAGAATACTAAGCTTATGAGCTAACAAGAACGAAAGATCATGTAATAATATATTTACATACAACTCTCTCTTTTCTACTTAAGTCTCAACGTATTGTTGCTACTGACCAATGCTAAGGTTGCCAAAACCAACTAGATTAACTTGAAACTCCAACATCGATACCAATACTAACAACAAGATCAACCATATATGATGAAACTTCTCATTAATATTTCATTACGGCAACTCAAACCAAGGGATACAACGATAACCAACTAAAAGGTGATACTTCCATACTGCAAACTATCCTATATGATATTTTCTCTACTCATGATATGACTCTACTAAAAGGTAAAAAGGGTGAAAGATAAAGGTGTAATACCGCAGCACTCCCCCAAGCTTGGAACAAGCCAATAGGATGCCAATACCGATGACGAATTAATTCTTCAGCCGTGGTCGTGAATCCTTCTCAATGAGCTTATCAATTGATTTCATAAAACCTTCAATCGTGAACATAAGCATACACATCATCTCCGTATTGTGCTAAATACAGCTCGCGAGCTTGTCATACGGTGAATTCCAGCCATCAAGACCCCCCCCCCCCCACACACACACACTTCCTTAGATTGAGAGCTTCCTTCATCTGCATGATTAGAACGATCCATATCCCAGCGAGAAGGAAACTTTGCCTCGGGTACCCTCCTAGATTGATACTCATGAATTAAAGTATGGAAAGGTTTCTTTATGCCTGAAAGTGGTGTCCTTGAAACTAAGCAGTGATGTGGGACCTTCCCTCCGGTGCGCATCCTCGACGTTTACTTGGAATGTTTTGCAACCACTCCAATGCTTGCGATGGTAGCTCGTGGATGCACTCGTGGGTTTTCTTCTACATCTCCTTCAGCGCTACTCTCGATCTCCTCCTCCGGCTTCCGGTCTTGGAGATCATCTTCCTTCGGTCCCTTCCCCTTGTTGTTGTTGGCGGAGACCATGACGCTTCTAAAACTGAAAACATATCCTGGCAGAAACAGCTCGAAACAGAAACACGACGAGAAAACTATATACGAACCTCGGGGGTTCCGGGGGGTTATATATAAAAAAATATGCGTAACGAAAGGAAAGTCCAGTTGGAAACGAGTCGGAGAGGGGCTCCAGGCGCCCACACCATAGGGTGGCGCGGCCAGGGGTGGGCCCGTGCCCCTAGGTGGTGTGGTGCCTCCTGGCACCTCCTCCTACTCTTGTTCAGCTTGGTATTTTTCATATTTTCCAAAAACCATTAAATTATAACTTAAAAGGTATTCTGCGAACTTTTTCTTAACAGAACGGTTACCCCTTCCAAAACAGACTCTGCAGATTCAGGAATCTTCCCTCTAATGAACTTTTCCGGAGTCATTACTTGAATAACATCAACATCTTCATCATAAGAATCCCTAGAAATATAATGTTTGAGTCTTTGCCCATTTACCACTTGTGTAGTGTTATCTTTGAGGGAAGCAATTTTGATTACACCCGAACAATATACTTCTTCAATAACATAAGGGCCTTCCCATTTCGAGAGTAATTTTCCTGCAAAAAGTCTGAGACGAGACCGATATAAGAGAACTTTCTCACAACCATTAAACTCCCTTTTAAGGACTCTTTTATCATGTGATTGTTTAAATCCCTCTTTAAAGAGTTTAGCGTTTTCATAAGCTTCACATATCCATACATCTAAATAATTCAAATCAAACATTTTTTTATTACCATCAAGTTTAAAATATTTATTTAGTTCTTTCACTGCCCAATAAGCTTTGTGTTCTAATTCTAAAGGCAAGTAACAAGATTTTCCATAAACCATTTTATAAGGAGAGATACCCATAGGATTTTTATAAGAAGATCTATATGCCCATAAAGCATCATTCAACTTATGAGACCAATTCTTCCTAGATTTATTAACAGTGTTTTGCAAGATATATTTAATTTTTCTATTTGATAATTCTACTTGCCCACTGGTTTTAGGATGATAAGCTAAGGAAATTCTATGATTAATATCATATTTAGCAAGGGTTTTTATAAAACCACCATGAATAAAATGAGAACCTCCATCAGTCATAAGATATCTAGGAACACCAAACTTAGGGAAAATGATATCTTTTTTAGCCTTTTTAAAGAGGTCTCACCATCAGCACTTTTTGTAGGTATAGCTTCTACCCACTTAGTAACATAATCAACATCAACAAGAATGTGAGTATAACCATTCTAAGGAGGAAAAAGACCCATAAAGTCAAATCTGCAACAATCAAAAGGTTCAATAACAAGAGCATAACTCATAGGTATTTCATTAAGTCTAGAAATATTACCAACTCTATGACATTCATCATAGTGATAAAATAAATTTACGTGCATCTTTAAAGAGAGCAGGCCAATATAAACCTGATTGTAGAACCTTATGTGCGGTTCTATCTCCAGCGTGATGTCCTCCATAAGCACTACCATGGCACTTCTTCAATATTTCATGTTGTTCATGATCTGGAACACATCTTCTCATAATACCATCTACTCCTTCTTTATATAAATGTGGACCATCCCAAAAATAATGCCTCAAATCATAGAATAATTTTCTTCTTTGTTGATCTATAAATGTTGCAGGCAAATACTTTGAAACAATAAAGTTAGCATAATCATCATAGCATGGAATAATTTTACCTTTATTGCGGCCAACTATTCATTTGTAAAACTACATTAACATGAATAGGGTCAAAAGCATTGTTTTCCAATCTAGACAAGTTATCAGCAACATGATTTTTAGCACCCTTCCTATCCACAATATGCAAATAAAACTTTTGTAAAATCAACACCCATCTAATAAGTCTAGGCTTAGCATCTTTCTTTTCCACAAGGTATCTAATAGCAGCATGATCGGTATGAATAGTAAGCTTTGAGTCAATAATATATGGTCTAAACTTATCACATGCAAACTACAGCTAAGAACTCTTTTTCAGTAGTAGCATAATTATTTTGAGAAGCATCAAGAGTCTTACTAGCATAATGAATAACATTCAACTTCTTATCTACGCTCTATCCAAGAACAGCACCTACAGCAAAATCACTAGCATCACACATAATTTCAAAGAGTAAATTCTAGTCAGGTGGTTGAACGAGAGGAGAAGTAGTTAAAGCCTTGTTTAAAGTTTCAAAAGCTTCCTTACAATCATCATCAAAAACAAATGGTACATCTTTTTAAAGAAAATTAGTAAGAGGCTTTGATATTTTAGAGAAATCTTTAATAAACCTCCTATAAAAACCAGCATGACCAAGAACACTACGAATACCTTTAACATCCCTAGGACAAGGAATTTTCTCTACGGCTCCCACTTTAGCTCTGTCAACTTCAATACCTCTTTCAGAAATTTTATGTCCAAGAACAATTCCTTCATTTACCGTAAAGTGGCATTTCTCCCAATTAAGAACAAGATTAGTTTCTTCACATCTCTGCAAAACTTTATCAAGGTTGATTTCTCCCAATCAAAAGAAGTTCCTTAGACGGAGAAATTGTCCATGAATACTTCCACGATCTCCTCACGTAAACCATGAAAAAGAGCAGACATGCATCTTTGAAACGTAGCAGGAGCATTACACAAACCAAAAGGCATATGTCTATAAGCATAAGTACCATAAGGACAAGTAAAGGTTGTTTTCTCTTGATCTTTTGCCCTAACGGCAATTTGAGAAAACACAGAATAACCATCAAGAAAGAAAAAAAATGATTTTTCTTAGACAACCTCTCTAGAATTTGAGCAATAAAGGGTAAAGGATAATGATCTTTCTTAGTAAATTTATTAACCTTTTAAAATCAATGCACATTCTATAACCAACTACTACTCTATGTGGAATAAGCTCATTGTTTTCATTAGGCACAACAGTCATTCCTCCCTTCTTAGGGACACAATGCACAGGGCTCACCCATCTACTATCAGCAATAAGAAAAATAATACCAGCATCAAGAAGTTTGAATACCTCTTTTCTCACCACTTCCTTAATCTTAGGAATTAAACAACGTTGATGTTCAACTATTGGCTTTACATCAGGTTCAATATTAATAGCATGCTGACATATAGTAGGAGAAATCCCCTTCAAATCATCAAGAGTATATCCAATAGCTCCACGATGTTTCTTCAGAATTCCCAATAATTTTTCCTCTTCTTCACCTGAAAGTTTAGCACTAATAATTACATGATATGTTTTCTTCTCATCAATATAAGCATATTTAAGATCATGAGGGAAAGGTTTTCAATCAAAGATGGGATCCTCCTTGGGTGGTAATGTGGTACCCAAGTCTTCCATAGGTAAATTATGTTTTAATATCACCGGTTGACAAAGAGGAATATCGTCAATCTCATTTATCTCTTCCATAAACACCTCACTTTCATGGTCCTCCATATATTGTTGCAAAGCATTGTTATGATCAAGAGAAATAGAAGCAAGTTGTTCAAATTCAAAAATTTCATCAGGCAATTTAGATTCATAAGGTGCTCTAGCAAATTTGGACAAATTGAACTCATAAGATTTTCCATCAAATTTAGTCCATATATTGTCCCTCTTACAATCTATAATAGCACCACAAGTGTTCAAGAAAGGTATACCAAAACTAATAGAACAAGTTTTACTAGCAGCCTTACTAAGTACTAGAAAATCAGTGGGACATTTAGTCTTACCACATAAAACTTCCACATCTCTAACAATACCAATCGGAAAGACGGTTTCTCTGTTAGCAAGTTGAATAACCACATCAATATTCTCAAGCTCACAAGAACCAATTTCATGAATAATTTCTCTATAAAGCTCGTAAGGTATAGCACTAGAACTTGCACCAATGTCACACAAACCATAATAGCAATGATCACCAATCTTAACAGAAAGCACAGGAACACTGGTTTTCTTGGTCTATGAGGATGGGAAACAATATTAGAAGCATCTTCACAAAAGACAATGTGTTCATACTCCACATTTCCACAAACAAGATCTTTTACTATTGCTACATCAGCTTCAACAGTTATTTGTGCATCAAGTTCAATGGATTTCTTATTACTGTTATTAACTACACTAGCCACAATAGAGTGTTCTTTCACCTTAGCAGGGAAAGGCATTTTTTCAACATAAGGCTCAGGAACAGCAGGATTTACATCATGCACTTCTATATTACTAGCAGGAACAATGTCTTTATAAGGTGCATGATATTTGTGATAATTCTTTTTAGGGATATCAAGATAGGTGGCAAAAGCTTTAAGACAGTTTGCACAAATTTGAGAATGAAGACCACAAACAGCACTAACAATATAGAAATCAACGGTTCCCATAAAAGATTTGATGTATTCATAATCATGATTTATACCTGAATTTCTACCTTTGTCGTTCTCCCATCCTTCAGTGTTCTCTTGAATACGGTCAAGAAGACCCCATTTAGCTTCTTCCTTCATACATGTGAATGATCCAAAACAAGAAGCATCCAATAAATCCTTATCATGAAGAGAAAGCCTTGCATAAAAATTATTGATAACAATATTACTTGGGAGTTCATGAACGGGACATTTGAGCATTAATAACTTCATTCTCCCCCACGCTTGGGCAATACTCTCTCCATCATAAGGCCAGAAATTATATATTTGATTCCAGTCTTTATGAATCTCACTAGGAGGATAGAATTAGAATAAAATAGAGGAACTATTTCCTCCCAACCAATAGATTCACCATTCTTTAGTAATTTGAACCATTCAACGACTCTTCCTTTCAGCGATAAACAAAATAATTTGCTTTTAACTTGATCCATTGTAATACCTGCACATCTGAATAACTCGCATAATTCATGTATAAAGAGCAAATGATCACCGGGATGGACAGTTCCATCACCGTAATAGCAGTTATCCATAACACGTCCAACAATTTTCATAGGTATTTTATAAGGATCTAATTCAGCAGATAACGATTTACCTACTACCCTAGCAGTGATATTAGTAGTACCCCTAAACAGAAAACCAAAATTATTCTCCATAATGTAATAAAACAGCAGACAGAAATAAAAACAACACTCACAGTAAAATTTTCTCTTAACAATTCCACTTACCAATAGCACTTCACTCCCCGAAAACGGCGCAAAAAATAGTCTTGATGACCCACAAGTATAGGGGGTGTATCGTAGTACTTTTGATAAATAAGAGTGTCGAACCCAGCGAGGAGCAGAAGCTGTTGACAAGCAGGTTGGATAGAGGATTCACTGTAAACACTAGCAAACAGGTTTTTGGAGGTTTTTGATATAGCAGGTAAATAAAGTGCGATTAAATAAATAACAGTAAATAATATTGCATCAAGTGGCCCAATCCTTTTGAGAGCAAAGGACAAGCCGGTTGTTCTACTTATGATTACCAAACGTTCTTGAGGACACATGGGAATTTCGTCAAGTGCTTTCGTTTCATTACGGTTGATTAATATTTATTGGTTCCTGAAGTGTTTTGTGGGTGAACATATGTTAATGCACCGCCCAACTAGGACTAATACATACTTGTTATTATACCCCTCGTAAGCATCTGCAAATACAAGAAAGTAATTAAGATAAATCTAACCACAGCCTTAAAACTTCGAGATCCTACACTCCCTTGTGCATCGGTTTCCTAACGGGGGTTTAGGTTTCTGTCACTCTGGCAACCCCACAATTAGTAGCCAAATACATAATGCATCCTGCTAGGCCCATAAAGGTGAAGTATCGTGTAGTCGACGTTCACATGACACCACTGGAAGAATAGCACCACAACTTAAATACCGAACCACGAGATATTACTTCAACATAACTTCACTACTAACATCATGACTTCTCCCATGTCCTCAAGAACTAAAAGAACTACTCACGAGACATCATATGGATCGTAATCAGAGATGATATAATGCATAATAAAAATCTGGTCATAAAGTTCTAACACCGATAAATCTCACAAGCATCAACTACTAACAACTAATCCACACCGGGGGAGAGATCTAATGTAAAACAACGATAGAGACCCCTAATTTTTATAGCGGGAAGGTGGACGGTTGATGGTGCTTGAGATGAGGATGATGATGATGATGATGATGATCTCGATGAAGCCCGAAGTGATGACGATGACGATGGCGACGATTTCCCCTCTCCGGGGAGGAATTTCCTAGGCAGATTTATCTCTGCCGGAGAGCTTTTCTCTCTTTGGTGTTTTCCGCACCAAGGCAGCGGCAGAATAATTCTTTGATGATTTTCTGGGGCTTAGGGTTCCCTGGGGGCAAGTACGCGAAAGAGGGCGCTCATGAGTTGGCCAGGGGGCCACACCTCCCTAAGGCGCGGCCAGGGGGAGCACCGCTTGGTGGTGTGGGCCCCGGGTGCCCCCCCTCCGGGTGCCCTTTTGGCTCACTTCCTCCTCGAAACTTCTAAGACTCCTACGGTATTCCCCCTCTTCTTCTGATCTTCTGAAATAAGATATCTTGACAGTGCTTTTTCCTTCAGATTTCTGGTTCCGGTGTTTATTCTCCAAAGATAATGAAACATGCAAAATAAGATAAATAACATAAGTGATGCATTGTAACATGAAATATATCGATGAATAACAGAAAATAATAATATAAAACAGTGATGTAAAATGGACGTATCAGGCATTGAGTTCGGCTAATGGCGATGGACCTCTTACGATTGGCATCATGGCGGAGACATGGCGGGCCAACGACGGATCTTTACTACCATGCGGCTTAGGGTTGGTGGCCTGGTTTTGCACAACATGCTCCACACTAGAGCCTAACCTAATCATGGGGGGAAGCCCTTGTCTGCCACCCTCAATCCAAGACCCAAAGGACCGACAGACGGACTCACAGGTGCTAGGAAAAAAGGTGTTGACCTTCTGTGTCACAAGTTCGTCGATGTTTTTTATGGTATCTTCTTCCCCTCCTTTCTCGTCTCCTTGGTGTCCGGGTAGTAATGTGCATGCCAATGACCCTTTTCTGCATCGTGCAGATGGCCATGATGCGTCCTAGTGTCTAACTTCACCCCCTTCACCGTGTTAAGCGACCTAATAAAAGGGGTGTCATACGGGTCTTTCGGCTCTTATGAAGACCCCACGTCAGATTGAGGTAGGTCTTCTTTTCTTATTCTTTAGAGTATTTATTCTTGAGCTCCTTCACCTTCTCGTTCAAGAGAAGATCACCGGGTTTTTTGGGATCTTCCCTGTAATGGGCCCTGACTAAATTTATTGCTTGCGGGTATGTGATCTCTTCATAGGGGTTCGGCCCTTTCCGGTTTGCGTCCTCCTTAGCCCAAACTTTTTTCCTTTCTGGCATAACTCCGCTTCCGAGATTATGGGGACCTAGGTTCTTCTCTCGGGAGTCTTTCCCCCACTTCCTCAGCGCCTTCCTTTCAGGTTTGAGTTCATCGTCCTTGAATTGGATTAAGTCTTCTTCCGAAATGGAGGGCCACAATTTATTGATCTCAGCAAAACCGGTACCCTCCTCAATCATGTCCCTCAAATTTGATCTCCAAGTTCCCAACGATTTCGTGAACTTGCCGAGGACTAATTAGTTTACTAGATTGGTCTTCAGATTTTAGTTGTCATTGGGAGGCGGGAACTGGTACCGTGTGTGCAGCTTCTCAATAAGGGGGCAGCCATATCTTCATTTTCTCTATCTCTAAGTTTTTATTTCCATATTAAGGTTGCTAAAATCTCGGGAAATGCATCCTATCTGGTTGCCATACCCTTTAGCCTATTCCTTCGGCTCGGTAGGAAGACCGGTTTTGGGGTGCACTTGTGTGGATGCTTGCCAGATGGTGCCGAGCCGGTTTGGTCGTATTGCTTTACGCAGATGCTTAGCCTCACTACCGGATGTGCCATAGCCGGTGCTATTAGCATTCTAACCTTCTCCACCCGATGTATCATTGGGCGCCTTCTAACGATGTGATTCATCCATCTCATCGTGTGCATCGTTCATATGATCCAGAGGTCCTCCTCCTGACAATGGAGTTCTTGTGGAAAGCATCGACAACCATGGATTGTTCCCGCCTCCGGTCCCAGAACCACCCGTCTCGTTGTTGTGAGCCATATCTAATGAGAAAAGTTGAAGTTAGTTCAACCAATTCCTGTAAATTTAACTAAGGTACCCCATGATTCAAAATTTTCTGGGCACTCTAATATATGATATTTTTAGCAAAAGTCATGACAAAATTCACGGAACATTTCGACATGACCTTTGCTAAAAACATCACATATGGAGTACCCAAATTTGCTGTAACGGAAATTTATCGAAGTTCCGGCAATCAAGGGCCTCGCATGGGGTACCTGCAAATAAATATCCCACCCCATCCCCATACAACCGATCGACATCCACACGAAGGTGGGCCTAGACATTCAACACATATACATACCCACCACCGTCCACCACCACACCTAACCCACCACTGTCAACATCGACCAACCACCACATCTACCCCACCACAATCGATATCCACCACCACATCTACCTCACCACCATCGACATCGACCACTCCACACATCCACACCACCCCACCATCCACCATCCATCACCATACATCACCAGATCCACAAAACAGTAAAAAAATAACCTCTTTGATGAATTATGTTGAATAGTTGATGTGCATGGCGGAGCAAGGGCGAGCAGTGGCAACGACCACCGCAGGAGGGCGAGCAGAAGCCGCAGAAGGGAGAAAGAGCCGCAGAGGGGCGATGGACGGTGCGGCCGAGCGGGAGGGATTATCTAGGGTACGGGCACATGAGGGAGGGAGGAGGGAAGGGCGCAACATGACCGGTGGCTCGATGGAGAAGCACGAGGAGGAGACTCGTTGGCCGGAGCAGCACAAGGACCTAAGGAGAGTCAGCGACAGAGAAACGACAAGGCGCGCAGAGGCTCGAAAACTGGTAAGGACGAGGAGGCCAGGGTGGGCCCGCGTGTAAGTCTCATAGCCGGGGTTCTCGCTGGTGAGCAAGCTTTGTTTGCCAGCGCTAAGTTACCGCTGGCGAACCAGGTTGGTTGTTCCCCAACGCTACTTTTTCCTCCTGTTTTTTATTTTATTTTCTTTATTTCTATAAATTATTCAATATTTCATCTATAATAATTCAAACACATTTATTTCCTTCTAACTTTCCTATGCATTTGAAATAGAACAAATTTTCAAAATATGTTCCCTTGTCTTCCCAAATAATACACATTTCAAATTAATCTGAAAATACATGCATATGTATGTGTGCATTTCAAATAATACACAAACTTAGATTTCTTTGTTCGTTTTCTCTTGTTTTCTCAAATAATACACATTTCAAATAATACAAAATTAATTTCTTTGATCAAATTTAAATTTTCTTTTGATTTTTATTATTTTCTTTATGTTTTCTTTTTGTTTTCTATAGTTTTCTATATGTTTTTAATTGTTTCCTTTTTCTCTTGTTTTCTTTCGTTTCCTATTGTTTTATTTATGTTTTCTCTTGTTTTCTTTATGTGTTCTCTTGTTTATTTTTTGTTTTAGCTTTTTATCATTATATTTTCTCTTGTTTTCTTTGAGTCTTTGAAGGTTTTACATCTTTAGCAACCGCTAGTTATCATAGTTATAATAAGTCCACACATTTCAGAGAGGTACATTTATAATAAGTGCATATCACATCAGTTGATCCATATACATAGTTCGTCGCATACAGTGCAAAACATATCATCATGCGTGTTTCTCAGTGTTTGATCTACTTGCGGTTTTAGGTTGCAGTTGCATAATTTAGCCCCACATCATGACTTCATCTTTTGAATGGAAGACCTTGCCTCCGTAGCATGGTTGTGCTTCTTCTTGTGGTGTATGTTGCATGACTATCATCATCATCTTCTTGATCATCGTTAATATTTTGGTCGCCGAACTTGTCGAGCTCGTCCCCGTCAACGACTCCATCCATTCCGATGATGGGTCGGTTATGAAGAGGCATTGGGACACGTTCTTAGCCAATACCAATGGCTCATTTTGGGCGATAATGTTCGCTCTTGATGAAGTGTCGGCTTCGGGAATAACCATGGTGGTGAAGTATTGGTCTTCTTTTCTGACGGTCGACATCCTAGCCCATCTGACGCGGAACATCGACACCTTCTCTCTAGAGTAATTAAACTCCGAGATTTCCTCGATCCTTCCGTTGTATCTTAAATTTTTGTCACCGGTTTAGGATTCCATCAGAAGTTTTTATACTCAGAAGTTTTGTCTTTTTCCTCTATGTAGAAAGTAAACCCATTGATATCATATGCTTGAAACGTTGCGAGGTTGGGCACGGGGCCATGTTCCAAGGCGTATAAGAGTTTATTTTTTGCACAATCTATCGGCGGGGGGTTAGCAACAATCTCATCTTTAAACCAACGCAAGAAAGAGGAATTGTGCTCTCTGATTATTTCTCGTCCGGTCCCCCGCTTGCCT
This sequence comes from Alopecurus myosuroides, assembly GCA_028641055.1. Classification (NCBI taxonomy): domain Eukaryota; kingdom Viridiplantae; phylum Streptophyta; class Magnoliopsida; order Poales; family Poaceae; genus Alopecurus; species Alopecurus myosuroides. Next base: position 371,513,371 of record CM054059.1, read on the forward strand.
TGGTCAGTGTATTTCTCCTTAATCGTTCTCTTGTGCTTCTCCACCCAAGTATCGGCCATTTCAATGTGTTGGAGAGCTACTAAGTTTGCCCTGTTAAATTCGGTGCGTCAACAAATTCTGTCAACATGCAGTTCTCTACGGCCATTTTTTGACCTAGTTCATCGAGATTGCCAATGTGCTTGTTTCTGGGCAAACCAACAAGGTCCTCCATGTCAAGATGATTCATGTAGAAAGAGATGCACTCTTCCGTGAGAAAGCCCTGAACGACGCTTCAATCCGGACGGGCCCTGTTGCGAACGAATCCTTTGATGACTCTATTCATCCTCTCAAACAACATCATGTTGTGCAAGAACAACGACCTGAGATGGATGATATCATCCACAATATGAACCAACAGATGAACACAGATGTCAGAGAATCAGGGAGGAAAGTACATCTCAAGCTCGCATATTATCACGTCAATCTCTTCATGCTATGTGTGCTGCTCTAGTTGCCAAACGGGTTGAGCCCGTCGGTGCTAGCACCCAACCTGATGTTCCTTGTCTCCACCCCGAACATTGGATATTCACCGTCAATTTCTTCCCACTTGCTTGCATCCGAACGATGTGTCAGATTTACATTTTCATTCCGCTTTGAATCTTTCAAGACTTTCTTCCTCCTTTATGCGTGGCAGCGCATGAGCTCTACTTCCTTGCAGTCCGTGAATACTGTTGCAGATGGGGAATGAGCAAAAATTACCACACAACTTTTCGAGGAGCTTTCTTCTTCCCTTTCTTGTATCGAGCGTCATTGCAAACTAGACAAGTGGTCTTGTCCGCATGCTCTTTCCGATAAATGTAGCAAGACTTGATGCGCACATGATATTTTTCGTGCGGTAAATCAAAGGGGCACACGAATTTTTTGGCCTTGTTGCAAGTTTTAGGAAACGTGATCCGAACAATACCTCTACGACGTAGAGCCAATAGGTCCACATCCAGAGTAATACCGATGAGAGAACCAACCGCCCACAAACCTAGCAAGTTTCTCAACGGATTTGGTACTCCCTCCACATGCACCCAAGTCTGGCAGAACTCAAGCTTAGGCTCGTCCTCTGGCTTCCATCTTCTGAACAAAACCCTAGTAGACTGAGACGGTACCCCGAAGTCCATCCCGTCAAACCTCTCCAACTCAGCCTCCGACGGAAACACCACCTTGAAGCAGTTATCCCCACTAGGTAGCGCTTCCCACTTCCACTGCGGGGTGGAACTCATGCGAGCAACTGTCATCTCAACCTGTTTCGCCGTAGCGGCAGTGCCAATTGAAAGTGCAAGATGGTCAACTAGAGGGGGGGTGAATAGGTGACCTACAAATTTTACTCCTTTTTCAGTTTTAATGGTGGATTAGGAAAAGTAAAAGCTTGGTTATCTAAATGTGCAACTAGGTTAACACCCTAAGTGACAAGTAACGAGTAGCAACGGAAGTAAGGTAAACACACAAGATAACCACACGTGAAAACACGGAGACAAGGATATGTTTCCCGTAGTTCCTTCTTAAAAGAAGTACGTCTACGTTGGAGAGCTGGGGAGCCACCTAGGCGCTCCACAATAGCACGGATGTGCACACCTTATTCTCCGTGAGCTTCTCCGATGAGGGAGATTCTCGTTTCCACTATGAGGTCGACTTGAAGGCGTTGACCAAACCTTTACAAGGGGTTGAGGCTACTCCACAAGTGAGATGGAGGCTCTCAACAATCGAAGCTTCTTGCTACAAGGTGGAAGCTACAAGCACTAGGGTTTCCCTTGGATGACAAGGCAACCAAGAGATTACAAGATCCCAAGAGTTGTGGTGTGGGAACACACGTTTTGGCTTGGTGGAAAGATAGATCTAGGCCTCCTCCATGAGATCCTTGAAGGGCATCGAGTTTGGTTGGAGGAGGAGGGAGATCGGGGCGTTTTGAGCTCTTCAACAATGGAGGAGAGAGAGGAATGGACGAGCTGCCTATCTAGAGGAAGAAGACAGCTATTTATAGGCTCCTCCAAATTCTGACCGTTGCAGTCCTGCGGGACCGGAAATTTCCGGTGTAAAGGCCGCAATATTCCGGTGCGTGTTGGCCGGAATTTTGAATTCTACGGGGGGCGGATATTTGAAATATCCGGGGGCGGAAATTTCCGCCCCAATACTCCGCCCCCATCTCTGCGCGCAGGCATCAACATGTTGATGAAAAACTGCTAAGGACCAGGGGCCGAATATTTGCTCCGGAAATTTCCGGGACAAATTTCCGCCCCACCTTCTGTGCGCGGGCATCAACTTATGATGAGAAAATTGCTAAGGACTTGATGCCCGGAATATTGAAATATCCGGGGGGCGGATAATTGAAATGTCCGGGCCCGGAATTTTCTGGACAGAATCTCCGCCCCCATCTCTGTGCGCGGGCAACATGTAGTAGTCCAATTTCTGCTAAGTCCTTGAGGGCCGGATTTTTGGGCCGGAAATTTCCGGGGCAAATTTCCGCCCTGGCTTCTGTGCGCGGGCAGAAAAACACTTAGTCGTTTTCGTGGAAGCCAGAAAGGGGGCCGGAAATTTCCGGTGTGAGGGCCGGATAATCCGCCCTTTAAGATCCGGAATTTCCGCCCTGCATACTGAAAAATCCGGTGGCAGTAATTCCACAATATAGAACTTCTCTTTGATCTTTTGACGAGGATATAACAATGATCATCTGAGATAATAGCTGCACATGCTAAACCACATTGTTAGATAGGAGATATCTGTGTTATCATCATCACCAAAATCATTAGAGGGATCATGAGCTTTCAATCTCCCCCTTTTTGGTGAATGATGACAACACGGGTATTTGCGGGGAAGTAAGATAACAATGCAGGATATGGAAACATCACAGATAGCATATATAGGAGACATGCCTTCCAATAATAATAGTTCAACACAAATAACGAGTACGGTAGAACGAAGTTCGAAAAAGACGCACGAAATCGGAAATGGCAACAAAGAACGAAAGAAACCCTCCCAAGCAAATCCCCACGATCATCTAGATCTTCTCCCCCTTTGGCATCAAGACACCAAAAAGAGAAAAGAGAGAGCTACGTCCCATGGAGCAAACTCTAGGCCTGGGTGTCCTCTTCTTCCTCTGCTTCCTCTTCTTCTTCACTAGCAGGGACATCCTCCATGTCCTCATCATCATCAACACCGATATCCCAGTCAACGTCACGGTTGTTCCAGTTCTTGTATGCAATCCGGGGACGAGGAAGTGGTGGCACAATGGGAGTCTTAAGAGCAGTCATGATGTGGTGCTGGTTCTCTAAGATGCTGCGGCGCTCCACATAGGCACCGTAGTTCTCCTTGTGGATGCAGACATTCAGGCTCAGCACCTTCTCAACTGCACGAACAAGCCACGAGCGTTTCTTCTTGCCAGGAGGAGGAGGACGCATGCGAGCATCCCTGTGGCCCTGTCCAGTGGCACCAACATCATGAGCGGCCTGCTGAGTGTGGGCAGACTTCTTGTAGAGAGTAACGTCCTTGTGATCCTCACAGTCTAGCTCCAAGTCCTCTCGGAGTTCTTCAGGATAGCGTGCCTTGATGAGCTTCATGATATAGGGAGCATATGGAGGCACCTTGCGGTGGAAGAGAGCATAGTGGATCTCATTGAAGATGAAGTCCATCACATCAATCCTGTGAGCCTCCATGTCAGTCATATCACTCTCAGAGAAGGTCAAGTAGGCGTGGTACATAAGGTTGACCAATCCACCACGAATAGCATCATTATTTCCAGCACTCGGAGCAATGGACTCCCGGAGCATGCGCAGAAGAATGTCATAGACGGCGAAGAGACCTTTTGCTGATCCAATTGTACCTCGAGGACCATAGAGCTCAGCTAGCCTGTTCTTCTGATACTCTTCCCCATGGATGTGCATACGGTGGCCCTGTGGAGTGTTGAGGCCAGCAAACGGATAATCAAGCACAGTGACAAAGTCATGGAAGTTGGCGGTGAGCAGGTGAGGGCCAGACATCCAGGACATCCCAATCTCTTCAGAATCATCAATGACAAGAGTAGCATAGAACTGCTGGATGAAGGTGGTGTTGTAGGAGCATCTAGTCTCCATAAGCTGGCGCAGACCAAGTATCTCAGCTAGCTGAACAGAGTGGTTGAAGTAGTCGGGGTGGGCAGCCAGATGAGGAAAGTTTATCACCTTCATGGGGCACACTGGTTTGCTCATCACGGTGTACACCTGCTTGAATAGGGTCTCCTGCTCAACGTGCCAAAAGCACGTATCAATGGTGGGGTCCTGAGGACCCTCCGTGTACCAAGCCTTGGCACGCCATGCCTTAAACTCTGCGATGGGCATGGTGCCCACGTTGAGAGTGGTCTTGCCTTGCTGTCTGCCACCCCTGCGAGCAGCCCTGTCAGCATCACGTTGCTGCTCATAGTCTCTCTGAGTATCTCTCGCACGCCGGCGAGTTTCATTGTCCTCAACAAAAGTCCCCTCTTCATTTTCCGTCAGGTGACGGAGTCGTTTGCGAGAGCTAACCAACTTGCCGGGCCTAGAGCTCGAACCATCTGCGAGGAAAGCAGAGAAGATACAAAGAAACACAAACAAAAATCAAAAACGGGGGCTCACGAATTGTGGAATGGAATAAGGTGGAGCTCTGTTCAGGATTCAGGACAGGCCGGAAATTCCGGTCAGGGATACGGAAATTCCGGAGGACGGAAATTCCAGCCTCATGGGAAATTTCCGGGGTGCGGAAATTCCGGCCCTGTGGCGGAAATTTCCGGCCTTCGGAATTTTTGAATCCAGATCTGAATCTGGGCCTATAATGAATCTAGAACGAGGAATCTAGAACAAGGATGAATCCTGGAGAATAAGTGGTACTTGTGCGAACAAAGAAACATGCTAGAGCATGAAGAACACTAGATAGAGGAACAACGCATCTACTCAACCCAAAATTGCGGAGAAAACGGACACATACCGGGATCCATGAACAGGAACGGATGCGCTGTCTCTTGATCCGCAAGGGATGAGGAGAGGATGAGGAGGGGAGGCGAATGGGATTCCCGGAAGTCTCGGAGGCGGCGGCGGTGGCTGGGGGCGAGTGGAGATGAGGGGAGGGAAGCAATCTGGAACTGCTCCCTCCCGTCGTCCTTATATAGCCCCAGACCAAGGGCACCGGAAATTTCCGGTATAAAGACCGGATTATTCTGGTGTCCGGAAATTTGGGCCGGAATATTCCTCCCAAATATCCGGTGGGCCTTCTGTGAGCGGGCACGCTGGATAGTTGGGGGATAATTCGAGTCCAAATTGAACTCCGGAAATTTCCGTGGCTTAAGACACGGAATATTCCAGGCCCCGGAAATTTACCCCGGAAATTTCCGCTGAAATTTCCGGAGTGCCATTGCCATCCGAGTTTTGTGGAAGATGGAACAAGTCGTGAGCCTCCAAAAATGCAAAACACAAACAAACTCACAAACACGAGGAAAACATCAACTAGAAATTCAAAGGAAAAAGTTGGTGGCCGAAGCCACCGTGTTTGAGTGATACCAAGGAGCCGCGAAGATGTATCTTGGACTCAAAAGTATAACTCACGTTTTAAGCACAATAAGTCACATATTGACTAGATATGCATGACGTTTTGATTGTTTTGCGCATGATAGGTGGAGTGTTTGTTCATGAGTTGAACTACGCCCCCCCTATGTCCATGCCTACATCTAGACTAGATAGCACATATAGAGAAGGTACTTATGCAAGGGTTCAAGAGAAGTTAGACGCATCGATCACATTTAGTTCATTCCTCAAACCCCGAAATCTTGGTTCGTCAAGGGCCTTCGTGAAGATATCCGCGAGTTGATCCTTGGTTGCCACATATGAGAGATCAATATCACCCTTCTCAACATGATCCCGAATAAAGTGATGTCGTATTTCAATGTGCTTCGTCTTGGAGTGAAGAACGAGATTGTAGGCAATCTTGATGGCACTCTCATTATCGCATAGGAGAGGAACTTTGTCGAAGACGATGCCATAATCTCTCAATGTTTGCCGCATCCAAAGTAATTGAGCACAACAACTCGCCGCGGATATGTATTCGGCCTCGATGGTAGAGAGAGCGATGCAGTTTTGCTTCTTAGATGACCAACACACCAATGAGCGTCCAAGGAATTGACATCCTCCGGATGTGGATTTCCTATCCGTCTTCTCTCCCGCATAGTCCTCATCCGAATATCCAATGAGATGAAAGCTTGAGCCCTTGGGATACCAAAGACCGAAGTTGGGGGTATGAACTAAATATCGAAAGATGCGCTTAACCGCTTCAAAATGACTTTGCCTCGGAGAGGCTTGAAACCTTGCACATTTACCTACGCTATACATGATGTCGGGTCTAGATGCACAAAGGTAGAGCAAAGAGCCAATCATGGAGCGGTATACCTTTTGATCTACCTCTTTACCATCCGGGTCGGGTTTCAAGTCAATGGTCGTGGACATGGGGGTCTTCATAGGTTTAGCTTCATGCATGTTGAATCTTTTGAGCATGTCTTGAGTATACTTGGCTTGCTTGATGAAAGTACCTTCCGGATATTGCTTGATCTCAAAGCCAAGAAAATATTCCAATTCTCCCATCATAGACATCTCGAACTTGTCCGTCATAAGCTTGCAAAACTCATCATTGAATGCAACGTTAGTAGAACCAAAAATGACATCATCCACATAGAGTTGGCAGATGAACAAGTCACCTCCAACCTTTTTGGTGAAAAGGGTGGGATCGATTAAACCAACATTGAACCCACGATCAACCAAAACCTCTTTAAGGTGCTCATACCACGCACGTGGAGCTTGTTTAAGTCCATAGAGCGCCTTATCAAGTTTATAGACATGATCGGGGTGGTTGGGATCCTCGAAACCCGGAGGTTACTTGACATAGACCAACTCGTGGATGGGACCATTCAAAAATGCACTTTTCACATCCATTTGTTGCAACTTGAAGTTATGATGAGAAGCATAAGCAAGTAAGATGCGAATGGATTCAAGACGAGCAACGGGAGCGAATGTTTCACCAAAGTCGACACCTTCGACTTGAGAAAAGCCTTGAGCTACCAATCTAGCTTTGTTGCGGATGACGATGCCGTCCTTGTCTTGTTTGTTCTTGAAGATCCACTTAGTGCCGATGACGTTCTTGCAATCTTTGGGTCTTGGCACCTACTTCCACACTTTGTTGCGCTCGAAGTTATTGAGTTCATCGTGCATTGCTTCAAGCCAATCTTGATCTTCAAGAGCTTCATAGACCTTCTTAGGCTCAATGTGAGAGACGAATGCATGAGCTTTTCTAAAGTCCGCTAGTTGCCTCCTTGTGACGACCCTTCCACGAACTTGACCAAGAATCATGTCCTCCGTGTGACCGGCACGAGCAAGATTATCTAGCCTCCTCTTTGCTCTACAAGCTAGCATCTCCTCCAAAGTTTCCTTGGATAGAACTTGATCATCACCTTCATCATCGGAGACATGTCCACCTTGATCTTGATCATTGACGGGAGATGGATCCCTTAAGTGTCTAGTATCATCATCATGAGTATCTTGTTCTTCATTATGAGCTTGGCCTTCATCATGAGCTTGGCCTTGATTATTAGCTTGGCCTTGAGGTGAAGCATGAGGGGTTGGTGCATCTTTTTGGGTAGCTTGGTTATCAATGGATGTAGTCAATGGCTCCACTTGAGTGGAGCATAGTCCTTCTCCCTCCGTCATCCGGTGTCCCTCAATGGGGATTATTTCACCAATCCCCATTCTTCGTATGACGATGGGAGGAATTGCATCTCCTACAAAACCATGATCTATACGGCCCCCTTGGGACCCATTATCCTCATCAAACACCACGTCTATAGCTTCTTCAACTTGTCCGGTGGACTTGTTGTAGACCCTATAGGCGTGAGCGTTTGTGGCATAACCAACAAAGATACCCTCATAAGATTTAGTCTCGAACTTTGACAAGCGTTTACCTCTCTTGCGAATGAAGCACTTGCAACCAAAGACCTTGAAGTATGATACATCCGGCTTCTTGCCCGTGAGAATCTCATAAGGGGTCTTGTTCAAGATCTTGCGGAGATATAATCGGTTGCTAGCATGGCAAGCGGTGGAGACGGCCTCGGCCCAAAAATTATATGGAGAAGAGAATTCCGCAATCATGGTTCGAGCCGCATCCATAAGAGTCCGATTCTTTCTCTCCGCCACACCATTTTGTTGAGGGGGTGTAGGGAGTAGAGTATTGATGAGCAATTCCTTCCTCACTAAGAAACCCCTCCACAGTATAGTTCTTGAACTCGGAGCCGTTATCACTTCGGATCGCCATGATACTCGTATTATGTTGGCGTTCCACCAAAGTGATGAACTCGATGACCCGCTTTTGAGTCTCACTCTTCCTCTTGAAGAAGTACACCCAACAATATCGTGAATAGTCATCCACAATCACCAAACAATACTTTTTGCCCCCAAGGCTATCATATGATAGGGGACCAAAGAGGTCCAAGTGAATGAGCTCGAGGATCCTTGAGGTGGTGATGTTCGTCTTGGTGGGGTGTGCTTCTCCATGTTGCTTTCCTAAGACGCAAGATCTACACACACGGTCTTTGGCAAATTTAGCATTTGTTAGTCCTAGAACGTGATTGCCACTTTGAAGGTCATGCAACGTTCTCATATTGGTGTGGGCTAACCAGCGATGCCATAGCCAACCCACATCAACTTTAGCCATTAGGCATGTCGCGGCACACGTGTCTCCTTTAGAGAAGTCCACTACATACATGCCGTTCTCGACATGCCCAACGAAGGATACTTTAAGAGTCGTCTCCCAAGTGACAATCACATTCTCCTTATTAAATAAAGAGGTAAAACCACTCTTAGCAAGTTGAAGAACCGAAATGAGATTATAGCCTAGGGACTCAACAAGAAGAACATTCTCAATTGACAAGTCATTTGAGATTTCTACCTTGCCTCGTCCCAATACCTTTAATTCGGAGTTATCACCAATAGTGACGCAATTGAGGTGAGGTAATGGAGGTGGAAGATCACTCATTGCGTCATTGCTTCCGGTCATATGTTGGGATGCACCACTATCCACCGTCCATTTTCTCGACCCGGAAGCACTTCCCTACAAGATTAGTTTCTTGATTTAGGGACCCATCTTTGAATGGGTCCTCTCATGTTAGTGACAAGGGTCTTAGACACCCAAATACTCCAATGATAATCATCACCATAAGAAGTACCAACATATTTAGCATATACATGACCATCTCTAGATTTCATAAGAACATAAGATGGATTGTATTTCCCGGCAAAGTTCTTGTGAGTGGTGCTCCCCCTAGAGGTATCACCACCCACAAAGGTGTTGGTCTTCTTGCTTTTTGCCACCTCTCCCTCTTTCACAAATCTTACTTCTTGTGAAGGATAGGTAGCTTTGTTCTTGTTCTTCTTCTTGTACTTCTTCTTTGACTTGGATACATAGCCAAGTCCCTCCTTTCCCTTGTTGACTTGTTGAGAAGCATTCTCATGGAGATTCTTCTCACTTCCTACAAGATTAGTAGCACCACAAGAATATCTAGACAAGACATTTGAGCTAGGAGATGAAGTGGACACAACTTGCTTGTTAGATAGTTGAGCTAGAAGATTGTCACGAGATTTGGTCAACTTGTCATGAATTTCCTTAAGAGACATGAACTCCTTTTCGAGTTTTTCATGACGAGTGAAAAGTTCCTCGTGAGAAATTCCTAGCTTCAACTCTTCATGTTCTAGAGTTTTAATGATAGCAAGGGATTGAGCATTTTCCTTCCTAAGCATGGAGACACTTATGGCAAAGTTTTCTTCAAGACAAGATAACTTCTCCTCAAGAGAGGCACGAAGGGAACGCTCATTTTCAAGTGCTTTTTCAAGCTCTTGTTCATTGCAAGTATGGCCTTCATGGATTTCCAAAGCCAAGATAATCTCCTCCTTTTCATCTACAAGAGTGTTAGCCTCATCAAGTTGCCTTAAAAGGGCATTCACTTTTTCCTTAGTCTCACCTTTAAGGCTTGATAGCCATGTGCCTAACTCATTAGACTCACTATCCTCCTCGCCAACATTTTCAACACAATCCAATAATGAAGGAGGGTTAGTGATAATGGTCTTGGAGTTGGGAGAGCATACCGAATTGGCTTTTGCCATAAGACAAGTAGGTCGGGTTGCAACATTCTCATTGGGGGATTCAAATAGGGAGATAGAAGGAGTTGATGCGGTGGCCATGGCGATGTGAGCGACTCCACCTACTTCATCTTCTCCTTCATCTCCGGAGATGTAAGTCTCAAGTACTGCCCCGTCTTGAACATAGAGGGCCCTTGGCACCCTTCTAGCGAAGTTCTTGTTTTGAGGAGGCTTGGCCTTGTTTTTGCGAACAAGCTTGCCTTCGTTTTCTTCTCTTGGCTCAAAGGGGCACTCCATGACAAAGTGGTTTGCGCTACCACAATTGTAGCATGTCCTTGGTCGCTCCCCCTTCTTCTTGTAGTTCTTGTTTCGTGGCGGCCTTGGAGATCCGGCCTTGTGAGCTTCCCATCTCTTCCAATATCCATGCATCGCAAGAGCAATGCATTTGTGAGCTCCGGTGTAAGTGTCCTCATAGTCTTCCTCCTCATCATCATCTCCTTCACTCTCATCAATTCGAGCCATAGCCTTTGACTTCAAAGCGAGATTGGGTGTTCCTCCTTGGCCACGAGAGCGAGCAAGAGCATTGTCCGCACTCTTGTGTGAGAGGGAGATAGCTATGAACTCACTTAGAACAGCAATTGAGTTGAGGGTATTGTAATCCGCTTTTGTCCGGATGCTAGTGGAGAGATTCTTCTCAAAGGGGGTAATTGCTTTGACAAATTTCCTCTTGATCCACTCATCGGAAATTTCTTCTTTTCCAAAGTCCCTCAATTGGTTGGCAAGAGCGACAACTCTTATATATAGCTCTTCGGGGGTCTCATCCTCATGCATGACGAAGTTCTCGGAATTGTCAATGGCCACGTCATATTTGGAAGATTGGATGCTAGCATTTTTTTGGAACAAGGTGTCAAGTTTGTCCCAAGCTTCCTTGGCGGTCTTGCAACTAAGTATGTGAGTGAAGTACTCCCTTGGGAGAGCCTTTTGGATCATGACAAGTGCGGTCTTGTTGAGTTGAGATTCGATGTCCTCCCTTGGAGTCAAATTGCTTGGGTCATGAGGATGAAATCCATGAACCACACTTCTCCATAATGCGGTACACGATCCTGAAATGTGAGATTCCATCTCAAGCTTCCAAGAGGAAAACTCGTTAGTGTTAAGGATGGGTGGAACTCCAATATTAAGGATGTGTGGCATGGAAACAATTGGGTGGATAGAATCATACTTTTGTGGTGGTGGAACTTTCAAATTCAAACCCGAACCATTAGCCTTTTGAGACTTGGAACCACCGTCACTCTCCTTAGCTTTGGCTTTAGCCTTTTGTGCGGCTTTAGCCTTAGCTTTGGTAATGTTCTCTTCGAGTTCGGAGATGTCCGGATTTGTTTCCTCATCCGAACTATCCACATCGGAGACGTGAGGAGAGTGAGACGATTCCTTAGGTCTACCCATTATGATCTCCAACATCTTTTTCATGGAGGACATGTCCGAGCCAACACTAGAGCTAACCTTAGACAACTGAGTTTGTATGGTGCACACCGTTGTCTCAAGGTTAGCTATAGTGTTAGCCATTCTGGCGATTTCCTCCTTAGTATATTCGGGATCATCCTCGTTGACCATTGTACTTTTAGGCGGTTAAGCCCGATAAAAGAGCCGAGGCTCTGATACCAATTGAAAGTGCAAGATGGTCAACTAGAGGGGGGGGTGAATAGGTGACCTACAAATTTTACTCCTTTTTTAGTTTTAATGGCGGATTAGGAAAAGTAAAAGCTTGGTTATCTAAATGTGCAACTAGGTTAACACCCTAAGTGACAAGTAACGAGTAGCAACGGAAGTAAGGTAAACACACAAGATAACCACAAGTGAAAACACGGAGACAAGTATATGTTTCCCGTAGTTCCTTCTTAAAAGAAGTACGTCTACGTTGGAGAGCTGGGGAGCCACCTAGGCGCTCCACAATAGCACGGATGTGCACAACTTATTCTCCGTGAGCTTCTCCGATGAGGGAGATTCTCGTTTCCACTATGAGGTCGACTTGAAGGCGTTGACCAAACCTTTACAAGGGGTTGAGGCTACTCCACAAGTGAGATGGAGGCTCTCAACAATCGAAGCTTCTTGCTACAAGGTGGAAGCTACAAGCACTAGGGTTTCCCTTGGATGACAAGGCAACCAAGAGATTACAAGATCCCAAGAGTTGTGGTGTGGGAACACACGTTTTGGCTTGGTGGAAAGATAGATCTAGGCCTCCTCCATGAGATCCTTGAAGGACATCGAGTTTGGTTGGAGGAGGAGGGAGATCGGGGCGTTTTGAGCTCTTCAACAATGGAGGAGAGAGAGGAATGGACGAGCTGCCTATCTAGAGGAAGAAGACAACTATTTATAGGCTCCTCCAAATTCTGACCGTTGCAGTCCTGCGGGACCGGAAATTTCCGGTGTAAAGGCCGGAATATCCCGGTGCGTGTTGGCCGGAATTTTGAATTCTCCGGGGGGGCGGATATTTGAAATATCCGGGGGCGGAAATTTCCGCCCCAATACTCCGCCCCCATCTCTGCGCGCAGGCATCAACATGTTGATGAAAAACTGCTAAGGACCAGGGGCCGGATATTTGCTCCGGAAATTTCGGGGCAAATTTCCGCCCCACCTTCTGTGCGCGGGCATCAACTTATGATGGAAAAATTTCTAAGGACTTGATGCCCGGAATATTGAAATATCCGGGGGACGGATAATTGAAATGTCCGGGCCCGGAATTTTCCGGACAGAATCTCCGCCCCCATCTCTGTGCGCGGGCAACATGTAGTAGTCCAATTTCTGCTAAGTCCTTGAGGGCCGGATTTTTGGGCCGGAAATTTCCGGGGCAAATTTCCGCCCTGGCTTCTGTGCGCGGGCAGAAAAACACTTAGTCGTTTTCGTGGAAGCCAGAAAGGGGCCCGGAAATTTCCGGTGTGAGGGCCGGATAATCCGCCCTTTAAGATCCGGAATTTCCGCCCTGCATACTGAAAAATCCGGTGGCAGTAATTCCACAATATAGAACTTCTCTTTGATCTTTTGACGAGGATATAACAATGATCATCTGAGATAATAGCTGCACAAGCTAAACCACATTGTTAGATAGGAGATATCCGTGTTATCATCATCACCAAAATCATTAGAGGGATCATGAGCTTTCACCAACCACCGTGACCAGCGCGACAGGACCACCAGACGCATCCACCTCCTTAAACAGGTTATCGGGAACTGAGAGAACTTGGTGTGAAAGCTACCAATCCCCCCAATAAACACTGTCGTCTTTGGAAGGCTGAGAGTAGGACACTTCTTCATGGGATGCTTCTTGGTGCCGCACACATCTAAAACAAGTAAGTGCGACCCCCCGCCAGCCTACAGCAGCATCCACGTGGCAAATGCTTGTTCGGGCGCACGCGTTGTCCCAGCTCTTTTGTCGCAGCTCGTTGTTTGCTCGTTCTCATTTCCTACTGGTTCCATCCGGTGCGTATGTGTGTCGGCGATTCGATTCGCTTGATCCCGTGTGTGTGCGCGGTGCCGGGATCTGGTGTTGCTTCTGTCTCGTATCTCTTTTCGTGCTTTGGATGTGTGGCTGTGCGGCTGTTTGTGGCCTTATCGATGTGATGGCACACATGTCATCGGACAAGTTTGTTCAATCTGGTATCTTATCCCCAGCATACGGAAACATAACTGAAGACACGCGCAGCACCAAGAAACGTGCAGCAGCAAGAAAGCCTCGGAGGCGAAGGATCTCTCGCAGTGTCGCCATGAAAGGCGAGCGATTAAGCTCCGGGAGGCGCACAAGGCAGGCTCTCCGGCCTTCTGCTCCGTCGCCTGGGGACCCGGAGGGCAGCACGTCGTCACCGCGTCCGCCGCCGACGTCGCCATCCTGATTCATTACGCCGCCGCGGTGAGTGCCACGGGGAGTGGGGGTCGCATCTCCGGTTCGACGGCGGCGCCCTTCACCACTATCCGGCTTAATAAGGACGACGTCACGGAGGCCGCCCTCGCGCCAGGCTCCGGTGGCTCGCTAGCGTCCGGTTCTATCGACCACTCCGTCAAGTTCTACTGCTTCCAGGTTTTGGATCTGACCCTATTGGTGTGCAGTATCTGATTTGATATTTTTTTTTCACTTCGAGGTCCTGAATGTCTCCGTATTACCTTCCAGACGGCACGTTCAGAGCAACGTTGCTAGGTTCTCCCTCGCGATTCGTTCGCTCGCCTTCAACAAGAAGGGCACCCTTTTGGCAGCGGCCGGCGACGATGACGGCATTAAGCTGAAATTGAAGGTCCTACATAATGAAGATTCCTCATGCACATGCAATTGGTATTTTATTCTAGAGAAATAGTATATACTTCGTTACCATATTTCAGTTTACAAGGTTGACTGTATTTAGTGTACAAAAGTAAACCACCTCTTATGTCTGAATGACCTGTCATTACTTTGGACAAATGACGTTGCAGATTGTCTAGATACCTTGATTTCGTTTGCTTGCACTATCCATTAAAGTAGCTACATGTCAATTGTTAATTTTTCTTGGATCTTCCTTTTTAATTTTCATTGGCACCTAGACGAAAGCCGTATAACTGGCAGTATTTATACGATGGATCGTGTAGCAGGTTTAGTGGTTGTATTTGTTTATTTATCATAACCTTGACGCTTATGTAATGCCATATCGTTCATCTTTGTTTTGTCGACCATTCCGTCAGATTTAGTTTTTGTAGATCAACATCCTTACCTTTTTTTTTTTTCAGGAACGCGCGAATTGCACGCCTTTTTTTTATAGAAGAATAGAGAGTTACAGCTTACAAGAAACCAATCCACCTCGCCCCTCGAGGCTAACCACACACACCCTCAAAAATAGAAAAGGTGTACTACTCACAAACACCCTACCGATTTCCACCTATCCGCCTCCTCCATCAAGAAGTCGAGAAGCAGCTGAACCGACCTAGAGGAACCCTTGAACACTCTGTTGTTACGCTCCACCCAAATGGACCTGAGGACCAACAGCACAAGAGCCCTCATCTTAGCCGCCTGACACCTCGGCCAACCCTCCAGCGCCTTAACCCACCAAACCTCTAAGGAAGAGGAGTGGACAGGGGTCAGCTCGGGGCGCCCCACACTCCGCAGCACCTGAAACCAAATCTGCCTCGAGAAGGAACAAGTAAGAAGAAGATGGTCAATCGATTCAGGCTCCTGGAGACAGACGGGGCAAGTATCCACCAACGAGAGACCATGTTTCTTGCGCCTCACCCCCGTCCAACACCTGTCCCACGCAGCCTTCCAACCAAAGATTTTAAATTTCAACGGGGCTTTACACTCCCAGATAGCAGAGTGAAGCGGCCAGGTAGTGGAACCCAGAAAAAAAGATAAGTAAGCCGACTTGGCCGTGAAAAGAGAAGAAGAAGTCCTGGTCCACTGAAGGCAATCTGACACCCCCACGCTCAAGGTCACCTCCCTCACCACATGCCAAAGCACCAAATATTGTGCCATGGCCGGAACCGACAGCCCAAGGGCAATGTCTCTAATCCACTGATTATCCCTAAGAGCGTCCACAACGAGGCGACGCCTTTGCACCCTAGCCTCCACGAACGGTAACACGAGAGGGGCAATCATGTCAATGCTCCGACCATCCAACCAACGGTCAGACCAAAAGAGGCAGGTAGCGCCGTCTCCGACCACCATCTTAGTGGACGCACGAAACAGCGCCAACGTCGAAGGAGCACACGGCACAGACACACTCAGCCATGGTTTGTCGGACTCCCTCCTACTAACCCACAGCCACTTAAGACGAAAAGCCTCGTTAAGGAGGTTAAGGTTCCTAAGCCCCAACCCCCCCATCCACTTGGGTGTACACACCCTCTCCCATGCAATGGGGCACGCCCCTCCATTGGCCTTGGCCTTACCACTCCACAAAAACCCACGACACAGCGCATCAAAAGCCTCGATCATCCACTTAGGCAAGTCCAAGGCCATCATCCTTACCTTTTAAGAATCTTTTTTGTTTCTAATACCGCAGCCTCTATGTATGGAAATTTTATACATGTTCAGGAAACGTTATTATTGCTGTAATCTCATACCTTTTGTCTCCATCTTACTTGTAGGTGTATTCATCTCATGGATTAATCTTGTGCATGGTCTCTCCCTTTTCCCTCTCTCTGCTACCACCACATAGTCAACGGTCGGGTAACAACAACACCATCCCCTTTAGATTTGATTTTCTTTGCAGCTATTGTAGGAAAGAAAAAAATATGGACATTGTATAGTTGTGCTTTCCTCTGAATTTGTGGAAAGCCTCTCTTTTCAAGTCTTACATTTCCTGTTGTATATAATTTATGCCGTGTACTTCTCATTGCAGCATAGGCATTTGATTATTTATTGGGAAGTCTTCACAAATGCAAGCACATGTTTGTGACACAACACATACAATATACGGTTGACCTATAGGGAGGCGCCCTCTCATTTGCGAGATTTGATCTGATATAATTATGGAACTCCCAACACATCTAAATTTCTTTCACGGACAATTGAATAATGCGATATAGCTCATAAGGTCTTAATTTAAGCTTAGTTCAAAACCACGACACTAAATATAGATTAGAGGGAGTATTACTTTCATAGAGCAGCACATATATTTTATAAATCATGCCTTATAGAACTGGCTTATATTTGTAGCTGTTCATCAGTCGCAGATGGATTTTAGATTTGTAATTATTTACTTTCCATTGTTTGAAGTAGATATAGCAAGAACAAGGACATGAACTATCCTTGGGTAATTAAAAAAAATTATAAACTTGTCTTAGTTAGGTCATGGTGGATAACAACAGGTAGAACTTGATTTTTCATCTGTATAAGCGCAAGAGAAAAAGGACCATAAAAAACTAACCTTCAAAATGTCTTGTTTAGGTTCGTTGCAAAGAAGTTTCAAAATTTTGTGTTGATTAGCCCTTCAATGTTTATTGGAACATATTGTGTTTTGCCGAGGTGCTTGAGAATAGAGGACTCCCAGCTCCTATCCTCTTGATCTTTTCTCATGTAATCTATTAACAAGTTGCCACTTCTTTCCCTCCTGATAAGAGAAACTTGCAATCTTAGGATTGTTTTTACACTGCTTTCAGTTTTAGTTTGTTCTTTTCTCTACTCATTAAGTTCTTAAATCTCCATTTTTTTCACTGGTTTTGTGCAATCAGGTTTGGTACAAAGAGGAATGGCCAGTGGGAACGATGAACCACCACCATTGTCGGGGCAGGCCAATGAGCAAGATAAACCCGCCATTGTCACCACCGGTGCCTTCCACCTGCCCCACGGGCACCTCCATCATCTCTCCTGCTATGTTCACTCAGTTATATGTTAATCAGTGATCGGTTAAACTCCTCTGCTCAGTTATATATTTGCAAAGAAATCCATGATTGAGTGTGTACATGATTGAGTGTGTACATTGTCAGAGATTGATAGTTGTATACATGACCTTCCTATTTTCTACATCTTCCATATGTCATTTAGCGAAAATTAGTTGAGTTTTAGTATATTCATTCGGCTAGATACATTGGCATTCTTTAATTATGCTTTGCAAATGGTTCATGCTCTTACATTCATTCGAGAATATTTTATCTCAACTTTCGGTTAGATTCATCGATGCTTGGTTGTGTGAACCCGTGAAATATCATTGACTTCAGTGATTTATAGATTTTTTTAATCCTCATAGATGTGGCTATCATTTCATTTATTATTCCACACTTCATTAGTTCATAAAGGGCAGTGTAAGCTCTAAACTTGAAGTTTGGTTTAGACTTTGAGCAGATTGGAAACATTTCCATCCAATGAACAGTAATAATTTAAGCACCATTATTCCTTACACACCTTCTATTCTTTTTTGTATCACTCAAGTTAATCCACCAAATTGCCCATTTGGAGCCCATATGTTGGGCTGATGCAAAAAATAGAAGTGACAAGCTATTTTGTTCTAAAATATAGTTGTGCAAAATGTTAGGGTTTGCAACTAGCTCAAGAGGATACACAAGTGACATATTAGGACATTACTATATGAGAATGCAAACTAGCTATTTTGATGCAAAAAATAGAAGTGACAAGCTATTTTGAAATGGCTGAGAAGAGAATGCAAACTAGCTCAAGAGGATACACAAGTGACATATTAGGACATTACTATATGAGTCTTATACGTCTACCTGAAGCACAACTCGCACACGAAAGTTAGGGTTTGCAACTTCTATGTACTTTGCAGAGGTTTATTCGCACTCACGGATATGTACAATTCAGAATGGATTTTTGTTTTGAACCATCTTGTTAATAGTGTTAGTTTTCATCTTATGATGCAAGTGTACTTAGTTCACTAGCTAGCATGCTTATTATCCTCGAGCATGATGTCATGTTGTCCCAGAAGAGCATGTGTCTCAAATTGTCTCTCGCGGGTGGGGTGTCCCCTTGTCCACTCTATATTACAATCGCCTTATTTTATCTCTTTATCTAGACTTCTGGTCTTACTTTATGCATATTGCTAGGAACCAGTTCAGATAACTCTGATAAGTTGAAATTTCTGTTGTCAAATTAATAAGACGGTGCTATAATTTCCGATTTTATGCTAGGGTAATTTAGATACCTTTTCTTGTCCTTGTTTTTATTCAAGTGTCATGTATAACAAACTCTAATAATTAATTTCTGAAATGCTTGGTATTTTTGGTACAAAAATGTGAAACCAAACAAGAGTTGTTCCTAAAAAGTAAGAGTAACACATAATATCTTAGCAATTATAGCACATTAGAATTTATTTGAAATTCATATACATTATGTTCGTGCCATTCAGATAGATATAATAATTGGAAAACGCTTCAAAACGTCCGGGGGATCACGCCTCTTCATCGTCCGGGTCCAACTAGCAAGGTGGGTCCAGGACGATCTTATCTCTACGCAGAACACTCCCGTTCACTCCTTTCTCCCTCCTTCATCTCATCCAAAAGCAACTGCCCACCGCACCTTCAACCGGCGTTGTCCCTATGCTGCTCCACCGGCGCGCCGTCTCCCCGCTGCTCCTCCGCGCGTCTCCCCGTGTTGCTCCTCCACTGGCGCGCCTTCCCCATGCTGCTCCTCCACCGACACGTGTCTCCGTGTTGCTCCTCCGCCTCCCTCTCCGTCCCCGTGCTGCTCCTCCGCCTGCCTTCTCGTGCTCCTCCTCACCGGCGCGCCGTCCCCATGTTGCTCCTCCGTCGGGAAGGGCCGGATGCCGCTGGAGCTGGGCGCCGGCGCCGAGCTCAGCCGTGGCGAGGGAGCGGGCGGCGCTGCGCAGCTCCCGTGTCGGGGCGGTCGTAGCCGTGGCGAGGAGCACGCGGAGAGGAGCACGCAGAAGAGGATCACGCCGTCGGGGAACGGGGATGCTCCCCACGACGTCGGCGATGCTCCTCACGGCGAAACGCGATGCTCCCCACGCCGGAGACAATGACGATGCTCCCATGGGCGAGCGGCGCTGCTCCCATGCGCGGATGGAGATGCTACCACAGGCCATTGGATGTGCTCCGGTGGGAGGGCTCCGGAGACGACGGTGATGCTTCCATGGGCAAATCATGATGCTCTCATGGGCAGATCGAGTTGCTACCACAGACCGTCGATTGTGCTCCGGTGGGATGACGCCGGGCGATAACAACGATGCTCCATGGGCGAACGGCGCTGGGGTAATGCTCTGTAGGCGTCGGGGAAGTGCTCACTTAGACGTTGGGATGTGCTCCTATCGGCGTCAGGGGGTGCTACATAGGCGTCGGGGGCGGTGCTCACATAGGCATCGGACGGTGCTCACATAGGCATCGGGTCGTGCTCACATAGGCGTCAAGAGGTGCTACGCGGCGCTCCGGTGGCGCAAGGACCATAGCGCCGCGCAGTGCTTACAGCGTGGATGGCGGTGCCACCGGCGGCGCGGGGTGTGGTGTGGGAAGGGGGCATGAAAGTTTTTGGCCGGGCTTCCATGGCCGTGCTCCTGGAGAGATGGTGCTCCTGGCGAGACAAAGGAGGACGAACCGGTGGGGACCACGCACGTGGTCGTTTCGAGCCTTTTTGAGCGTGCGAGGTGGGATGCCAGTTCAATCGTACGGGTCAGAATCGAGCGAACGGACGGCTGGGGACCCGGGGGATGGAAAAGTTTGATCCCCCGGGGGGACGCCCAGCACTATCCATAATAATTTGCCTCCTTTTAGGCTGTCTAACCAATATGAACCAATATACTTATACTCATTTTCTTATGATACTGCCGAGGCATGGAGGATTGCCAATGGCTTTGAGAGCACAAGTAAAATGCCAGCCTATTGTTTCATATGGCTACAGTACTGAAATCCCCTTGCTTCTCTTATCAGAACTGTGGAGATCCTGTGACGATGGCTTGTATGTGGACTGGACCCATTATTGCGAGGTTGTTGTTCACTGAATGGTGTCTGTGTCAGGGGTATCTCTCGAGCAAATATTTTAGAACAATTTTCAGGTTATAGGTGGTTTGTTGTGATAACATTCTGACAACACTAATACTGTTTATACATGGGCTACCTTTGGTTTATAAATCAAGGGAAAACCATTGAAATTGAAACTATTTTTGGTTGATCAATCTGAATCACATAGATGACCGGCGGGATAACACTGCATGGACAGACCAAAACATGTAAAATTCTGGCTGTTTTAGTGTGGCAATGGATTGGTTATGAGGCAGTGAATTTTGGCTGTGATTCGGATACGATTGGGTCGCATAGGACCGGCCACTTGGGGCGCCCCAGCCTCTAGTAGCAATAATGATCCACCGGACGATCCCTTGTTTCATGCGTGTCAACCTCGCATTTCTAGCCCCGCGTCTTCTTAACAGCCGGAGCCGCGGCAACATCAACCCCCATGGGTCCAGCGGAGAGTAGCGCCTGCTGTTCAACCACAGGAATTGGGAATGCTGCAGCTGCCTCATGCGAAAGTCCCAGAAACCGCAGCGACCGGAGCTATCTTCTTCTTCTTGTTCTTTCGCCTCACCGCACCCCCTGCCGCCACCGTACCAACCGCGAAACCACCAGTCGGTACCGCCGCAGCCACGGGAGGAGCAGCACCCACCGCCGCCGCTCGAACCACCACCGACTGCACCGCAGCCACCGGCACCGCACCCGGCCCCGGAATCGCCGGCGCTGCATGCACCATCCCCGGTTGCAGCACCGGCCTAGGGTTAGCCACCCCATGCTACACCGGTGCGAAGGCCGGGGGGCCTGCCATGGGCCTGCCCACGCTCGCCGCAGCTCCGCGCCCTCTACCACCTGGGGCCGGCCCCGGAGGCCGCAGCCCGGGAAATCCGCCTTGGCGCTGAGGGGCCGCCATGCGCAAGCTCGAGGGAGGTGAGAGGGGCACTTGGAGGAACATGTGATGCCCGGAGAGCCGCGGAAGGGGTGAAGACGAGGAGGCCGAGTCCTGCGATGGTGACGATGACGAACCCTTCGATGGTGACGATGACGAAACCGCCGACGGCTGCCGAACCCTAGTGCGATCCGGTTTTGACCAAAGGTACGTAAACGCCTCCTAGAAGTAGGCCCAGGGCTTCGGTGTGGCCCCCCCGGCCCCATAGGGCAGCGCAGTTCGAACCGCGTCCTCCGCGCCTAGCTCCTTTGATCGCGGATCGAAGATCTCCGCCTCGCCCTCGCCGGCCGTTGACGACCGGCTCGCCGCCGCGCCCACGAACTCCGCCGGGAAGAAATCACCGAGGCATGGTGCAGGAGTAACTCTAGGACGTGGAATAGGCCTCTCCAGCCGACTCGCACCGCCGGTAGACAAAGCCGGTGACCCGCCGTGCTCGTGGGAGATCCCGGAGTCGTAGCAGACGGCGACTTAGGAGAAGACGTCGATGAAGATGATGCAGCTGAGCTCGGCGCCACCTCAACCCGCTCGTCGCGATCCTTCTCCCAGACCCGGGACTCCCTCGTCGGGAATCCGGCGCGGTCCCAAAACGCTGCCGCCCGCTCCTCATCGGACGCCTCAGGCCGAGTGACGTCGGCGCGCGAGACATCCCAGACCTCCCCTAGAACCTCCTCCGCCACCGCCACGGCTACCCCTTCGGCCCCCTCGACGTCGCTGAAAGATCATCGTCCGTTTTGGTAATTATATGACAACATATCCATTTGATCTAATGTTTGTTCAATAGATGAAAATGCCCAGGTTAAATCAGGTCCAGTAATTATATGGGGCAAGTGTTCGTTTTATATGAAAAGTGCAAGGAGAAAGCAATCCAGGAAACTGCATTCTGCAGGAGCGGAGGCTCCGGTGAATCCACCGGAGGCTCCGCCCAGGCTCCGGTGGGGGTCCGGTGTGGGCTCCGCCCAAATCCCTCTCTGGAGCAAAAGAGCGGACCCACGAGCGGAACTTCCGGTGGAGCTCCGGTGGGCGGAACCTCCGCCAACTCCACCGGAGGCTCCGCCACCCTCCAACACTGGGGCTGCACACAGATGGGGTCCGGTGCGCCTCCGGTGGAGGCTCCGCCAAAATGCCCTTCTGTTAGAGAAGAGCGGAGGCTCCACCGGAGCCGCCGGTGGACATCCGGTGCCCTCGCCTAGCCCAGTGTAAATGGGCTCCGGTGGACATCCGGTGGAGGCTTCGCTAAACTGCTGCTCTGTTTGAGAAGAGCGGAGGTTCCACTGGAGCCTCCGGTGTACCTCCGGTGGGCGGAACCTCCGCAAAACCCACCGGACCCTCCGCCCCATATTCCAGCACATGTGAGCTGGTGTGCTGCGCAGCTGCGCAATTGGCTGAAGACCACCGGAGCCTCCGGTGCTCCTGGACTGCAACGGGCTCTTAAATGAAAGGGGTATAAATACCCTTCCCCTACCTCTTAAATGCCAAGCTTTCCCCCATTCTCTCTCCATGCCATTAATGAAAGCTTCATTCACCTAGAACTCCCTCTCCGTCCACCCAATCACTCCAATACTTGGTGGAGAGCTAGAGGAGGCCTAGATCCACACTTCCACCAAAGGAATCTCAAATCCATCCACCACAACCTAGTAGATCTAGAATCCTACTTGAGGCCTAGAAACCTTAGTAGATCTCGTGCTTGTAGCTTCCACCTTGTTGGAAGAAGCTACAGATTGCTTGAGAGCCTCCATCCATCTTGTGGAGTGACCTCGAGCCCTTGTAAAGGTTTGGTCAACGCCTTCAAGGCGACCTCATAGTGGAAACGAGAATCTCCCTCACCGGAGAAGCTCAAGGAGAACAAGGTGTGCACAACGGTGCTATTGAGGAGCGCCTAGGTGGCTCCCCACCTCTCGAACGTAGACGTACTTCTCTTTGAGAACGAACTACGGGAATCATATCCTTGTCTCCTTGTTTACACTTGTTGTTTGCTTTATTACCTTACGCTTTACTTCCGTTGCGCATATTACTTTGTCCACATAGGTTGCTCACCTAGTTGCACATCTAGAGAACCTTATCTTATCTTGCTTAGCCCACTAAAATAAAAAGAAAATAAAAATTGGTAGTCAACCTATTCACCCCCCCCCCTCTA
Source organism: Alopecurus myosuroides (assembly GCA_028641055.1). Lineage (NCBI taxonomy): Eukaryota > Viridiplantae > Streptophyta > Magnoliopsida > Poales > Poaceae > Alopecurus > Alopecurus myosuroides. The sequence goes on from CM054059.1 coordinate 371,537,021, forward strand.
GTTGACCATAGTGCACTTTCAATTGGTACCAGAGCCTCGGCTCTTACTAAGGGCTTAACCGCCTAAGAGTACAATGGTCGATGAAAATGCCCCTGGTAGTTCTAGGGCGGAAATCTCCAAGATGTCCGACAATATATCTAACCTACAAGACACGGTTGGAACTCTCCAAACCGAATTGTCTAAGGTTAGCTCTACTGTCAGTATGGAGGTTTCTAGCATCAAGAAAATGATGGATGTATTGATGGGGAGAACCAAGGAGTCCACGGAAACACCTCTCAACACCAACGATGTTAGCTCGGACGAAGAGTCCATTCCGGACGAAATGGAAGCTAACATCGCTTTAGCCAAGGCGAAAGCCAAAACAAAAGACGATAAAAAGGCTAAGGGTAGTGGGAACTCCGAGGGCTCCAAGTCTCAATCGGCTAACGGTTCGGGGTCTAACTCTAAAGTTCCACCACCTCCCAATTACGATTCTATTCACCCTATTGCCACAATGCCACACATGGTTAATGTTGAAAATCCTCCCATGCTTAACAGTAACGAATTCTCTTCGTGGAAGTTCGATATGGAGTCTCACATTTCAGGTTCTTGCACCGCTTTATGGAGAAGCATTCTCCATGGATTCCATCCTCATGATCCAAGCAACTTGAATCCAAGAGAGGATGTGGAATTGCAACTCAACAAGACCGCTCTCGTGACTATCCAAAAGGCTCTCCCAAGAGAACATCTCGAACACATTCGCGGGTTGAAGACCGCCAAGGAAGCTTGGGATAAGCTTAATTCTTTGTTCCAAGGAAATGCTAGCATTCAATCATCAAAATATTATGTTGCTCTCGACAAATCCGAGAACTTCGTCATGCTTGAAGACGAGAGTCCCAAGGAGCTATATAGAAGAGTTGTCACCCTTGGCAATCAACTAAGGGATTTGGGGAAAGAGGAAATCTCCGATGAGTGGATCAAGAGGAAGTTTGTCAAGGCCATAACCCCATTTGAGAAGAACCTCTCCTCTAGCATTCGAACAAGATCCGACTACAACTCTCTCAACTCCATTGGAGTGCTAAGTGAGTTCATAGCCATATCCTTATCTCACAAGAGCGCGGATGATGCCCTTGCTCGCTCAAGAGGACATGGAAAGTCTTCCAACCTCGCCTTGAAGTCTAAAGCAATGGCCAAGATAGAAGAAGTGGATGATGATGATGATGATGATGATGAGGACTATGAAGATACATACAAGGGTGCCCATAAATGTATTGCTCTTGCCATGCAAGGGTATTGGAAGAGATGGGAGGCTCACAAAGCCGGTGCCCCTAGACCTTCAAGGAACAAGATCTTTAGGAAGAAAGGGGAGCGGCCAAGGACATGCTACAATTGTGGAAGTGCAAACCACTTCGTCAAAGAGTGTCCCTTTGAGCCAAGAGAAGAGAATGAAGGGAAGCTTGTTCGCAAGGACAAGAACAAAGCTCCACAAAACAAGAACCTCGCTAGAAGAGTCCCAAGGGCTCTATATGTTCAAGAAGGCCCCACATTGGAAACATACTACTCCGGAGGTGAAGGAGAAGATGAAGTCGTAGGTGTTTCCCACGTCGCCATAGCTACGACTTCCTCTTCATCGGTCTCTCTATTTGAATCTCCCAATGAGAAGGCATCGATCCGACCTACATGTCTCATGGCAAAAGCCACCGCGGTAATATCTTCCACCTCCAAGTCTATTATCACTAGCTCTCCCTCATTATTGGATTGTGTTGAAAACATTGCTGATGATGAGGAGGCCAAGAACCTAGGATCTTGGTTGTGTAGTCTTGAAGGTGAAACTAAAGAAAAGGTAAAAGCTCTCCTAAGGCAACTTCATGATGCCAACTCTCTCATTGATGAGAAGGAGGAGATCATCATGACCTTGGAGAACCATGGCGGTAGCAATGAGAATAATGATGACGAACTCGTCAAGGCTCTCGAAAAGGAGAGATCCATGAGAGCCTCTCTTGAAGAGAAACTATCTAGTCTACAAGATACTTATGCTATTAGTGTTTCTAAGCTTAACAAAGATAACGAAAAATCTCTTGCCAAGCTTAAGAAAGAACATGTCAAATCTCTTGTTTTAGTTAAAGAATTTGAAGAGGAAAAGTTTAAGCTAGGAATAGCTCACCAAAAACTTGACGAGGAGCATGACAAACTAAAAAAGGAGTTTAAATCTCTTAAAGAAATTCATGACAAACTTGCCAAGTCTCGAATCAAGCTCCTAGCTCAACAATCTAATAAGCATGGTGCATCTTCATCAAATAGCATTGTTATTGTGCCTACCTCCTCTACTACTACTAACAATGTAGGGAAGGAAAGAATCCTCAATGATGCAATAAGCTCTCAAGTTGCAAAGAAAGGAAAAGAGGGACTTGGTTTTGTTTCCAAGTCGAAGAAGACATCCAAGAATGTCACCTCTCCCTCTCAAAATGTTGTCTTTGTGAAAGAGGGTGAGGTGACCAAAGAGAAGGAGACCAACGTCATTATGGGTGGTGATACCTCTAGGGGGAGCATCATTCATAATGACTTCGCCGGAAAATATAATCCATCTTATATTCTTATGAAATCTAGATATGGACATGTTTACGCTAAATACATTGGTACTTCTTATGGTGATGATTATCATTGGACTATTTGGGTTCCTAAGACCCTTGTGACTAACAAAATAGGACCCATTGAAGGATGGGTACCTAAATCAAGAAATTGATCTCTTGTAGGGAAATGCTTCCGGGTCTAACAAATGGACAGTGGATAGTGGTGCATCCCAACATATGACCGGAAGCCGTGACGCAATAAGTAACCTTGAACCTCCTCTACCTCATCTCAATTGCGTCACTATTGGTGATAAGTCCGAGCTTAAGGTATTGGGACGAGGCAAGGTGGCAATCTCAAATGATTTATCAATTGAGAATGTTCTCCTTGTTGAGTCCCTTGGCTATAATTTGATGTCCGTTCTTCAACTTGCGAATTATGGTTTTACCTCGTTCTTTAATAAAGAGAGTGTGATTGTCACTTGGGAGACATCTCTTAAAGTAGGCTTTGTTGGGTTTGTCGAGAACGGCATGTATGTAGTGGACTTCTCTAAAGAAGACACGTGTGCCGCGACATGCCTAATGGCTAAAGTTGATGTGGGGTGGCTTTGGCATCGCCGACTAGCCCACACCAATATGAGAATGTTACATGATCTCCAAAGTGGCAATCACGTTCTAGGACTAACCAAAGCTAAGTTTTCTAAAGATGGGAAGCAACATGGGGAACTACACCCAACCAAGACAACTATCTCCACCACAAGAATTCTCGAGCTCATTCACTTAGATCTCTTTGGTCCACTATCCTATGATAGCCTCGTAGGAAAGAAGTATTTCTTGGTGATTGTGGATGACTATTCAAGATATTGTTGGGTGTATTTCTTCAAGAGGAAAAGTGAAACTCAAAGTAGAGTCATCGAGTTCATCACTCTAGTGGAGCGCCAACACAATGCTACCATATTGGCGATTCAGAATGATAACGGCTCGGATTCAAGAACTACACCGTTGAGGGTTTTCTTAGTGAAGAAGGCATTGCTCATCAATTTTCCACTCCATATACCCCTCAACAAAATGGTGTTGCGGAGAGAAAGAACCGGACTTTGATGGATGCGGCTAGAACTATGATTGCGGAGTTCTCTTCTCCCTATAACTTTTGGGCCGAAGCCATCTCCACCGCATGTCACGCTACCAACCGGTTATATATTCGCAAGATCTTGAACAAGACCCCCTATGATATTCTCACGGGTAAGAAACCGGATGTATCTTATTTCAAGGTCTTCGGTTGCAAGTGCTTCATTCGCAAGAAAGGTAAACGGTTGTCAAAATATAAGACTAGATCTTATGAGGGTATCTTTGTTGGCTATGCCACAAACGCTCACGCCTATAGAGTCTACAACAAGTCCACCGGACAAGTTGAAGAAGCTATAGACGTGGTGTTTGATGAGGATAATGGCTCCCAAGGGGGGCGTATAGATCATGGTGTTGTAGGAGATGCAATTCCTCCCATCGTCATAAGAAGAATGGGGATTGGTGAAATAATCCCCATTGAGGGACACCGGATGACGGAGGGAGAAGGACTATGCCCCACTCAAGTGGAGCCATTGACTACACCCATTGATGATCAAGCTACCCAACAAGATGCACCAAGCCCTCAAGCTAACAATCAAGGCCAATCTAATGACCAAGGCCAAGCAATTCATCTCAATCATGATCAAGATTCTATCATTGTTGAGAATGCTCAACCTAGTGGTGATTCATCACCCATTATTGATCAAGGACAAAATGAAGATGGACATGCCTCCGATGAAGAAGGTGATTCTCAATCCATATCCAAGGAATCTTTGGAGGAGATACTAGCACGGAGAGCAAAGAGAAGGCTAGAGAATATTGAACGAGCGGGTCATACGGAGGAAAAGATTCTTGGAAAAGTTCGTGGGAGAGTGGTCACTAGAAGGCAATTGGCGGATTTTAGCAAGGCTCATGCTTTTGTCTCTTTCATTGAACCCAAGAAGGTATATGAAGCTCTCGAAGATCAAGATTGGCTTGAAGCCATGCATGATGAACTCAATAACTTCGAGCGCAACAAAGTGTGGAAATTAGTGCCAAGACCCAAAGATTGCAAGAATGTTATTGGCACCAAATGGGTGTTCAAGAACAAACAAGACAAAGATGGTATTGTCATTCGCAATAAGGCAAGATTGGTAGCTCAAGGTTTTTCTCAAGTCGAAGGTATCGATTTCGGTGAAACATTTGCTCCCGTAGCTCGTCTTGAATCCATTCGCATCTTACTTGCCTATGTATCTCATCATAACTTCAAGTTACAACAAATGGATGTTAAAAGTGCTTTCCTCAATGGTACCATTAGTTAGTTAGTATATGTCAAGCAACCTCCGGGTTTCGAGGATCCCAACCACCCCGATCATGTCTATAAACTTGATAAGGCGCTCTATGGACTTAAACAAGCGCCACGTGCGTGGTATGAGCACCTTAAAGAGTTTCTAGTAGATCGCGGGTTTAATGTTGGTTTAATCGATCCCACCCTCTTTAACAAGACGGTTGGAGGTGACTTGTTCATATGCCAACTCTATGTGGATGACATCATTTTTTGGGTCTACTAACACTTTGTTCAATGAGGAGTTTTGCAAGCTTATGACCGATAGGTTTGAAATGTCTATGATGGGAGAGTTGGAGTTCTTCCTTGGCTTTGAAGTGAATCAATATTATGAAGGGACTTTCATCAAACAAGCCAAATACACTCAAGACATGCTCAAGAGATTTAATATGAATGATGCCAAACCTATGAAGAATCCTATGTCCACGACCACCGACTTGATTACCGACCCCAACGGAAAAGAGGTGGATCAAAAGGTAGACCGCTCCATGATTGGATCTTTGCTCTACCTTTGTGCATCTAGACCCGATATTATGTATAGCGTAGGTAAATGTGCAAGGTTTCAAGCCTCTCCGAGGCAAAGTCATTTGGAAGCCGTGAAACGAATCTTTCGATATCTAGTTCATACCGCAAACTTCGGTCTTTGGTACCCCAAGGGTTCAAGCTTCCAACTCATTGGATACTCGGATGCGGATTATGCGGGAGAGAAGACGGATAGGAAGTCCCCATCCGGGGGTTCTCAATTTCTTGGCCGCTCCTTGGTATGTTGGTCTTCTAAGAAGCAAAATTGCATTGCTCTCTCCACCACCGAGGCCGAGTATATCTCCGCGGCAAGTTGTTGTGCCCAATTGCTATGGATGAGGCAAACCTTGAAGGACTATGGTATTCATTTTGACAAGGTGCCTCTTCTTTGTGACAATGAGAGTGCTATCAAGATCGCCTACAACCCGGTTCTTCACTCCAAGACGAAGCACATTGAGATCCGTCATCATTTCATTCGTGATCATGTTGAGAAAGGTGATATTGATCTCTCATATGTCTCCACAACGGATCAACTTGCCGATATATTCACGAAGGCCCTTGATGAACCAAGATTTCGAGCTTTGAGGAATGAACTAAATATCATCGACTCTTCCAACTTCACTTGAAACCTTGCATATCTACCTTCATTATACATGCTATCAAGTCTAGGTGTAGGCATGGAAATAGGGGAGCGCTACTCAACTCATGAGTATGCACTCCTTTTATTATGCGAAAATCAATCAATCATTGCATATCTAGTCAATTTGTGACTCATTGTGCTTAATTGTGAGTAGTCATTTTGGACCCAAGATATATCTTCGCGGTGGCCTCGGCCACCGACCTTTGGTGTGTTTTGGATCGTTCACACATATCATATCTTCGTCTTGACAACTCGTACGGGTTCGGTTTTCACTTTTTATGCTTCTTGCGAACCCCTTCGAGTAATGTCTCTCGTATATCAGTGAATATTTTCCGACCCAAGCCCCCCTTTGCCCAAACCAATGTTTCTATCGAAATGCTCGTGTTTTTTCAATCTTGGCGTGCTAAAATTTGGCTGGGCGGAGGCTTCGGTGAATCCACCGGAGGCTCCGCTGCCCCTGTCCACCGAAACACCACCGGAGGCTCCGCTGGCTCATATTTGCTCAGCGGGCCTAATATTAACTGTTTTAGTGGACAAAGGGGCGGAGGCTCCGGTGGAAACCACCGGAGGCTCCGCTGGGGGGAGCGGAGGCTCCGATGAAACCACCGGAGGCTCCGCCGGGGCAATTTTTCGTTGATAAGGGTTGGGGCGTGCGGGGGAAAGTGAGATCCAATCTCATTTTCCCCCACCCGCCCCCTTTCTTCTTCCTCACGAACGGCCGCCGCCCCCAAGCCTCTCACCGCCGGATTGGGGAGCTCCACCGCGGGGAGACCTCCTCCTTGCCTTGGGACGCCCCGGGAACCTTCCCTCCTTCCTTTTTCACCATGGACGACGCGGGTACGTGCTCTCTCTCTCTCTCTCTCTCTCTCTCTCATCTAGTTGATGGATGGGATGCATAGGATTTCATGTTCTTGCTCTCTAGATTCGTGGATTTGGAGTTTAAGGAGTGGAATTTCTCAAGTACAAACCCTAGCAACCTAGATAATGTGTGTTAGGCTTGAATCGTTGCGGTTGTAGGGAAGATTCGTTTGCCCTAACCCTAGATTATTCAACCCTAACACCATGAGTATCTTGGTTTCTTGGTTTTGTGCGTGCTTTACCGACTCGAGCATTACTCGTTCTTCATGATCTTCTTGGTTTCTCTCTTAGATGCTTCCGGTTCCAAGGGAAAAGGGCAACGGTACAAGACCACCGGCCGCCGCAAGCCCCAACACGTGGATGAGATTCAAGCGGAACTTGACAGCTCTCAGGGGAAACGCAAGCGATACCCGGCTCCCGAGAAGACTTTACCCAAGAAGAACACCACACCAACCGACTCCAAGATGTCCGATGCTATGTTCTTGAAGGAAAGGCGTGAGAACCCGTATGTGATTGCCCGTGAGCGCTTGATGCCACAATTCCGGGGTAAGGATCAACGCTTTCACACCATTTTCCAAAAGGAAATCTATAGTGAGATCTTGATGAGGAAGCCGAAGGAAAATGTTGTCTCTCAACACGCCATCAGTTTTGGGCACATGGAAAGGAACTACAAGTACTTTGGGGAGGCTCTTGAGCTCATCGAGAAGTTTGGTCTTGGTCCAATTATCAGTCTTCAACAAGATTTCGATGAAGAGCTTGTCTGTCAGTTTCTAGCCACGGTTCATCTCTCCAATGAGACCAACCGTAAGCTTATTTGGATGACTCATGGAAGACAACTTGACATCAAGTGGAAAGATGTTGGCACTATTCTTGGTGGCTACCCGGATTTTGGTCCTTTTGCGGAGAGAGAAGAATTTGCTAATGGATGGTTCCGAGTTCACGTCATAAACACCGCGTCATTTCCCAAGGATGAACTTACTCCTCTCTATCATTGGAAGAAGTACGCCGTTGGGTTCGTCAAGGGTCTCTACCCCACATATGACATCATGTTGCGCATCTATAGAGAGACTATCAACCCAAAGGCGGGGAATGTGGGCGAGATTCAAGGTTTCTTGAAGAACCTAATGCTCCTTACTCATCAACAGCGGATGGACGCCACTCCTCGCAAGCTTGATGTGCTTGACTATATTTGGAATGAGTTGTGGCATACCATAGTCAACCGCAAGAATGCTTGCTTTGGGCCATTCATCATGAAGATCATCTTACACGTGTGGAATGAAAAGTTTCCAGATGAACCTTTTGATGATGAGCATTGGATCTCTCACACGGAAAAGAGACTTCTCATCAAAGATCACACGGAACCCATTGTGCATCCCACTCCCGCCGTTCGCAAGCACAAGGCTAGGCCTCGCATCATTGTTGATGAGGAAGAAGAAGAGGGCGGTCCATCTCAACCTCCTCCCTCTAGCAATGCTTTTAAATGGATGGCAAGAGCTCTCAAGAAGGTGTTTCGTTTTAACAAGAAGATTGAGCAACGTCAATGGGAAGCACATTATGATAGGGAACTCAAGAACCGCAACAAAGGTCAAGCCTCTCGTCAACGTCTTCGTGAGGAAGGCCTCTCCATTGAATCCCCGGCTCTTGATAGCATCACGGATTGGGATAAATGGAAAGCAAAGGACTCCAAGGGCAAGCTCATTGAATGGTCTGAGGAAGAAGGAGACGAAGCTACTAGCTCTCATCGCCGTGCCCCCTCTCCGGACCCGGAAACCTCCTTCGAGTGATCTTCGGGGCGTTAGCGACTTGGTCTCCCTCTTTTGGTATCTTGATGCCAAAGGGGGAGAGATATATATTAGGAACGGGCATTTGCATGGGTCTCCCTCAAGCTTTCTCGATTTGCATCTTTTATTTGCTTGAGGGAGTTTGGCTTCTTATTTGATCATTTGGAACTTCGGTTTGTTTACATTATTCCTATCTATCGTGAACCTCGTTATATTATGCTTGTGTGAACCTTTGAGTGATCTTCGGGGCGTTAGCGTCTTGGTCTCCCTCTTTTGGTATCTTGATGCCAAAGGGGGAGAGATATATATTAGGAACGGGCATTTGCATGGGTCTCCCTCAAGCTTTCTCGATTTGCATCTTTTATTTGCTTGAGGGAGTTTGGCTTCTTATTTGATCATTTGGAACTTCGGTTTGTTTACATTATTCCTATCTATCGTGAACCTCGTTATATTATGCTTGTGTGAACCTCGTATCATATTATTTATGTGTTATGTGTGTTGTGTGATATCATTGTCATATTACTCTTATATATCATGCCTAGATGCTCTCAATATGAAAGGAGCACACCTTTAGGGGGAGCTCCGTTCATATTGTGTTCTTAATCATGCAAATATTTATGTTGTCATCAATTACCAAAAAGGGGGAGAATGAAAGATCATCGTCTGTTTTGGTAATTATATGACAACATATCCATTTGATCTAATGTTTGTTCAATAGATGAAAATGCCCAGGTTAAATCAGGTGCAGTAATTATATGGGGCAAGTGTTCGTTTTATATGAAAAGTGCAAGAAGAAAGGAATCCAGGAAACTGCATTGTGCAGGAGCGGAGTCTCTGGTGAATCCACCGAGGCTCCGCCCAGGCTCCGGTGGGGGTCCGGTGTGGCCTCCGCCCAAATCCCTCTCTGGAGCAAAAGAGCGGACCCACGAGCGGAACTTCCGGTGGAGCTCCGGTGGGCGGAACCTCCGCCACCCTCCAACACTGGGGCTGCACACAGATGGGGTCCGGTGCGCCTCCGGTGGAGGCTCCGCCAAAATGCCCTTCTGTTAGAGAAGAGCGGAGGCTCCACCGGAGCCTTCGGTGGACATCCGGTGCCCTCGCCTAGCCCAGTGTAAATGGGCTCCGGTGGGCATCCGGTGGAGGCTCCGCCAAACTGCTGCTCTCTTTGAGAAGAGCGGAGGTTCCACCGGAGCCTACGGTGTACCTATGGTGGTCGGAACCTCCGCAGAACCCACCGGACCCTCCGCCCCATATTCCAGCACATGTGAGCTGGTGTGCTGCGCAGCTGCGCAATTGACTGAAGACCACCGGAGCCTCCGGTGAAACCACCGGAGCCTCCAGTGCTCTTGGACTGCAACGGGCTGTTAAATGAAAGGGGTATAAATACCCCTTCCCCTACCTCTTAAATGCCAAGCTTTCTCCCATTCTCTCTCCATACCATTAATGAAAGCTTCATTCGCGTAGAACTCCCTCTCAGTCCACCCAATCACTCCAATACTTGGTGGAGAGCTAGAGGAGGCCTAGATCCACACTTCCACCAAAGGAATCTCAAATCCATCCACCACAACCTAGTAGATCTAGAATCCTACTTGAGGCCTAGAAACCTTAGTAGATCTCGTGCTTGTAGCTTCCACCTTGTTGCAAGAAGCTACGGATTGCTTGAGAGCCTCCATCCATCTTGTGGAGTGACCTCGAGCCCTTGTAAAGGTTTGGTCAACGCCTTCAAGTCGACCTCATAGTGGAAACGAGAATCTCCCTCACCGGAGAAGCTCAAGGAGAACAAGGTGTGCACAACCGTGCTATTGAGGAGCGCCTAGGTGGCGCCCCACCTCTCCAACGTAGACGTAGTTCTCTTTGAGAACGAACTACGGGAATCATATCCTTGTCTCCTTGTTTACACTTGTTGTTTGCTTTATTACCTTACGCTTTACTTCCGTTGCGCATATTACTTTGTCCACATAGGTTGCTCACCTAGTTGCACATCTAGAGAACCTTATCTTATCTTGCTTAGCCCACTAAAAGAAAAAGAAAAGAAAAATTGGTAGTCAACCTATTCACCCCCCCCTCTAGTTGACAATAGTGCACTTTCAGTCGCCCGCGGGATCCTCGACCAGCATATCGAACCGGGACCCCCTGCCTGCGCCCGACGGCGAAGATAGAAGAGGACCCCCCGGGGCTAGGGTAAGTCGTCGGCGTCGAAGACGATCGGCCTCCGAAGGTGGTTCGCCAGCGGGCGGCCCCGTCGCCTCGCCTGTCGCCTCACCAGTCGACATTCCGCTTTCAAATCCCGTCGCCTCTCCTGTCGCCTGTCCCCTAGAACCTAGAGAGCATGGTGGAGGTGTACGTCATGATGATAACTAAATACACCAGCCGCAATATTGTCATCCATTTTGAGAATGCAAGTGTACTGCCATAGTAGAATATTCTTCTTCAAGTGTTCGGCTTAGTTGTGATTTTGTTTCTCTATTCTTTTGGACATGTCATGTCCTGAAGGTTTTAATCTTTTCACCTGTACAAACATTTCTATGCAAAAGACACGTTGGTGCATAATTACCCATGAAGTGTTAAGCTTGGTAATGCTTCAGAATTAGCAAGACATGAATTTTGATGTTTAAGTGTAGGTACTCACATTGAGATAATGTTAAGTGTATGTACTCACATTGGAAATATGAATTTCGATTCTTAAATGTAGTCATATGCAACTGCAGTTTTGATATTGGAAATATGAATATCCTTAGCAGTTTTTAGTTCACAAGATTCAGCAGAATAATTGTTAAGTTGTGTTTCGAGTTTTTCCTTTTCTTCCATGAAAAATAGTTAGATGGTAAGGCTTATCAGTTGCTCCTCTGGTCCAGCTAAAATGCTACAGCAAAGTAGAGGGACTTAACCTGTTAGTTAATTCATTGTGGCTAGACCAAAGCATGCATATTATATGGATCACACATTTCAGCAACAATGTAATTTGTAAGCTGGAGCTGCACATTTTAGTATTGGCTAATTGTTAATGAGATCTTTGGACTCGACAATAATCCATTTTTCTAGAATTAATGGTCAGATGTGGTGTAGTTGTGGTGTATTTGTGCAGACTGATTGTCAGTAGATATTCCAAGTTTGTGTGCAAACATTTCAGGCTATTCTTATTTTCATGCATTGTTTGATCAGGCAAATTTTTTTGGTAGTTGTTTGACAAGAACTTGCACACTTGTAAAAGCTTGTGGGCGGTGGCACTTGTAAAAGCTTCTACTCCATGCATAAACTGAAAATAACTATACATTTACTCCAAACACTACATTATGTTTAGTGCATTGCTTAAAATAAATTATCATACTACATTATGTCAAATGCATTTCTCAAAATAAATTCTCATATCATGAATTACTGTAATACATTCTGGTGTTTTTAATCAAAGGAATATGGGGGGATAGAATTCATATTGAACTGTTTCTTGCACTTTCTTCAGGTTCTTGTCAAGTTCGTCAGGTTCTTGTCAGCGGTGAATCGGCGATGCTGTATTCGATTGTGGAGATGTCAGATCGGTAGCGGCGGCACACATGGTCAAGGGAGCGGATCCGGTGGCGACAGCCACGGTGATGCTGATTTCACCGGAGAACCTGCTGATCACCCCTTGAAGCAAGATGACTCCTGCGCCTAGCCGGTGAGTACTATCACCTTCTGCATATGTGAATTTGCTTGTGCCTGCAGCATGTGAATTTGATTGTCCTGCTGTCTGAGGAAGGCTTCAACCGATTGATAGTGTTCATTTTGTACTGATTGCAGTACACTAGTTGTTGCTTGATTTTTATGCCATAAACAGACGGCCTAAAAATATGTTTTTTCTCCATCGAAATACTCCATTTTTTATCATGCAAGTGACTTATCCTCCATATGTTCTACTCATGCAAGTGAAGTATGCTCCATTTGCTTGTCTATACTGAATTGTTTCTTGCACTTCTTTCAGGTTCGTCAGTGTCGAGACATCGTAGTAGTTTTCATAGACTGGGGTGCCATGAGACTACGGTAGAGACGTGGGGTAACGGGATAGCGTAGTAACACGGAACACGGGATTTTACCCAGGTTCGGTACGTCGCGACAGTACGGCGTACCTACTCCTGCACTTCTCACTAATTGGGATTAAAGCCCGTATAACAGGGTTACAATGTGAGGGAATAGATCTAGCTACTCGACGAGGATGAGCTTCTCGGCGAGTTGCGTAGAGCTTTAGCTTGTGAAGCTTGAACCTAGAACCTTATGTAATCTATCTCCCGTCCGGCTTTATATAATAGCCGGATTAGGGCTTACAGAACAAGAAACCTAGAAGACTACGTTTAACTTGTAACTTGGAAAGTAAGGAATCCGTCTTCTCCTCCAAGCCAGATCACGTGGGCCGTGATCCGGGTCCTTCTAGAATCCGGCTTCTGCGCGTCGGACTACTGGGCCGCCCAATGGACCTAAGCCCATTACCATGTAGGCCACCCTGGCAGTCCGGCTCTTTTGTCTACCATCTTCTACACCCCTATTCAGTATATATCCGACAGTAGCCCCCAGGAAGGATCAAAACTCTGATACTCCGCCTTTCGCCAAATACATTTTGTCCGGGAAAACTTGATTCAGCAGTCTTGATTCTTTCTTCTTTCCTTTTAAAGGAGATGGTAACATAAAACTCGGAACTATGAAAATCCGGCTTTTCTTCTCGCGATCCTTCGCGGAAAAGGAACTTATGACATCAGCGCTTTAATCATGCTGACGCAAGCGCCGCTTGGTTTCACGCGGGAAACCCTGCAACGTATCTCTGACAGATTCTCACGAGAAACGAGGAGATAGCCATCATTCCCCTGTCGTTTCGTTTCCCGGATTTTCCGGCGAGCGACACGCGTCGAACATCCAACGGTCAAAAGAGCCGTTGGCACGTATCTAAACGGATATCTGGCTTATAAATAGCCATCATCGTCCTCCTCCGAAACTTTCCTCACTCCCACACTGCCCACGCCATTGACGCAAACGCGAGCTCGAGAGCAAGACCTTGCCCCGACGAACTCTTCGCACGCCGGAGCGCTCACTCGCCACCGAAGAAGATGGCCTCTCCGTCGTCCTCACCGGCTCGCGCCTCCATCGACGAACTTTTGGGCGACCTAGATCCACAGCTAGGGTCGCCCAAGCATGCCGGCGGCGAGCCGGAAAAGATCACGGCATCCACTGCGGACGGAGGAAGCACTTCCGTTGCTGCGGACGTCACAGCATCGAGCGCCACGACAACCCCGCCGTTTGCACCTGAAACGGCGGAGGAAAAAAATCGAGCTCCTTGGCGAAAAACTCGCCGCCGCGAAGGCCGCCGCCGCCGCCGCCGGAGCGGACGAGGAAGAGGAAACTGCAGGCAACTGGAGTGCCTGCAGTATTCCCCCGGCCCTCCTTCCAAACTTGGAGAAGGAGGGCTTGGTTCTTAAAAAGAAGTGGCGGCTCCCGGAAGAGGAGACCGAACCCATGCCACAAGAGGGCGAAAGGGTGCTTCTTACCTCCCACCTTCTACGAGGTATGGGGCTCCCACCTTCCTCTTTCTTCCTCCAGATTCTGTCACATTACAGCATCCAACCTCACAACCTTCCCCCCAATTCCATTCTGTACATGGCCGGCTTCCAGGCCTTGTTCGAAGGTTACCTAGGAATAGAGCCTAGGTTAGATTTTTGGCTGTATTGCTTTGGGGTCAAGCGTAACTCTTCGGAGGGCGCACTCCCAAATTGCGGGACCATTTCCTTTACTCTTCGGAGATTCCGAGAGGATTGGTTCCCCAAAATCAAAACCTCAGAATCCGTCAAATTTTGGACGGGTTCTTTTTTCTATCATCCCGACGTGCCTTTTCCTAAAAAGGCCGTCGGGGTTCCACCTTTTGTGAACTCCGCCGCCGTTCCCCAGGATAACTGGGTAACAGAAGCCGTCCAAGTTCTGCCGCCAGATCTGCTAAAGATCAAGCGGCGCATCGCCAAGCTCACCTCCATGGATCCGCCTCTAACCGGCATGGACACAGTTCTATGCTGGCTGATTAGGCGGATCCAGCCACTAGCCAACCACAGCGGCCGTTTCCTGTGTGAATACACGGGAGTCAACGATCCGATGCGGACATCCACCAAGGATTGGCCCGCAAAGGAACTTAGGCGGCGCATCAACCAGTTGGTCGCATCGCGCGACCAATACACAGAGAGTCGGCCAATGTACATGGCCGAAAATCCGGTTCCCAAGGTAATTTTTCAGTCATTTGGGTACAGTTCTATTTTATCTCGGATTTCCTAGCTTCTGATTTTGGTTTTTGCTTGTTCGACAGTTCGAGGATCTTTCAGACTCGGACTTGGTGTCTGAGGCTGAGCTGGACGCGCTGCGCACCGCCGCTACAGGTGGACGCAAGCGCAAGAAGATAATTTCCTCGGATGAAATTATCGATCTTGACGGAATCCCCGTCGCCACTTCCAGGTTATTTTCTTCTGGGTTTTTCTTTTATGGGATCTTTTTCGTCCATCTTTGGTGTTTTAACCTTTTCCGGGTTTTGGTTTTTAGCCTGCCCCCCTCCAGCCTGAAGCCGAAGAAGCTGAAGAAACTCAAGGTTTCTTCCAGCCGAGGCAGCCAACCTTCTCCTGCCGTCGCCCCGGATACGCCAAGCACGCGGGCGAAAGAGCCTACTGCAGCCCCCACCACCAAGCCCCCGGAGCCCAGCCAGCCCATTGTGTCCGACCCGGACACGAGGGAAAGGGTGGCCCCAGAGGTGGAAAAATTAACTCGTACTTTTGACGAGGAAATTCCCACCTTTGACAAGGATTTTAAAGCTATCAATGACGCCTTGGACGCAGCCGGAAATCTCTTCGCGGAATACGCGAAAGAATTCAAAGAAAACTTAGCAGGTTTGCAGCGCATGAGCGAGGTATATAACTCTAGCCCCCAAGCATTAATTAAAATGCGTGCTTTTTGCTTTGATGCTTTTTGTACTCATTCTTCTCCTTGCCATGTTTCAGCAAACCTCGGAAGCCATCAACAGGGAAGTTTTCCGGAAGCTTACCATCAAGAATAAAGAAGTTAGAAGTCTTCTCTCTATTCTTGAAGAAAGGGAAGCAGAGCTGGAATCAGCTAAACTCGCATTGTCGGAAACACAAGGTGAACATTTTCCTTTTGAAATTTCCGATTCAATCATTTGCTTAAGTTTTTTCCGAGAAGATAACTAACTCGGATTTTTCCCTTGCTTTTCAGCTGAAGATTCTGAAATACTTCCGGGTGCCATCATGGCGGTGGCGGAGTCCAAGGAGTCCTTTCTCCGCTCCGCTGCACGGGGTGGTGCGCGTATGGCTCTAGGCCTTATGCGCATGCACTACCCTAGTGCCAAATCCTGGCGTGTGGCCACCGGTGTCCCTCAGGGATACATGGATGCGCAACGAAACACCATTTTTGGTGAAGTTAAGGGCCACGCCACCCAGATTGCCGCCATGGTAAATGTCTCCGTCCACTATCCAGAAGAGGAAGCTCCTCCAATCCCCGATGAAGAAAGCAGCGAGGAGGAGTCGGATTCTTGAAAGGTTACCTGGAACCTGGATAGAAAAAGTAGACAATAGACGCATTACTGTTCTTTCATTTGTAATCCAAAATGTAATGCTTCTTTTGTATGAATGAAAATTCCGTCGCTTTCAGTTTAAACTATGAAATTACTTTGCAAGTTATTTTGGATTTTACCATTCCTTTATCTTCTAAGTTCTCTGGTGTATATGCTTTAACTGTCCTTAGTGTTTGAAATGGCTCAAATAGCATTATGAATCGTTATACCGAGTAACTGGGGACGAACCAATCAGTTTTGAAACTCGGAAACATGAATCATGCTAAAGGCATTTTTACTAACTAGTTCCAGTAACCCAGCATACGCACAATCAGATAAGACTTAGAGAAACAAGGAAAGTTTTAAGTGAAACTTGGGCACGCAGGCAATTCAAGTTTCCTTTAGCCGTTAAAAGGCTGAAAAATCATTCAGTTATGTAACGCCGAGTACGCAAGCACAATTCGGGTTAACGTTGAGAAATTTGTAAGATCATTGGGAAATAGATGAGGCGGAAACACTTTGCACTTATAAGAAATATGGATGACAGCATTCCGACAACTTTATTTCATGATCTCAAAAGATGTTTACATAGAAATTGAACTAAGTACGGAAAGGTACATAACTTTCTATACGTTCCCAGGCTTCCGCAATCCACTTGACTTTGTCGAAATTTTTCAGCAGCTTGAAGAGTGGTAGGGTTTTAGCCCCCAGCCAACTGATAAATCTGCTGACGGCTGTGGCGGAACCCGTCAATCTTTGGACATCTTTTACACATGTAGGCTTTGAGATATTCAAGATTGCCTTGATCTTTTCCGGGTTAACTTCTATTCCTCTGTGAGAAACGATGAAACCCAGAAGTTTTCCTGAGGGAACCCCGAATACGCACTTAGATGGATTCAACTTCATCTTGTAAGTGCGCAAGTTTTCGAAGGTTTCTCGCAAATCCTCAAGGAGTGTATCTTTTTCCTTGGTTACGACAGCGATATTGTCCACGTAAACATGGACGTTTCTGCCAATTTGACTATGCAAACAACGTTGCATGCAACGCTGGTAGGTTGCACCTGCGTTCTTCAGGCCAAAAGGCATGGTTACGTAATAGTACGTCCCATACGGGGTTATAAAAGAAGTCTTGATTTGATCTTCCTTTTTCATGCGTATTTGGTGGTACCCGGAGTATGCATCCAAAAAGCATAAAAGCTCAGAGCCTGCAGTGGCGTCTATTATTTGATCGATTCGCGGCAACGCGAACCTATCTTTCGGACACAACTTGTTCAATCCTGTGTAATCTATACACATTCTAAGAGCAGTGGTGTCTTTCTTCGGCACTAATACCGGATTTGCGGACCAATCAGTATGGATTATTTCCTTGATAAAATCCGCTGCTAAAAGCCGGATAATTTCCTTGCCAATAGCCTTCCGTCTTCTTCCGTCAAATCGACGGAGACCTTGTTTGACGGGTTTTGATCCGGGAATAACCTTGAGTTGGTGCTCAGCAAGTTCCCTGGGTACGCCTGGCATGTCAGCTGGACACCAGGCGAAAATATCCCAGTTCTCACGGAGGAACTTGATGAGCTCGCCTTCCTATTTGTCGGTCATCCCAGTCCCTACGACGACAAATTTTGTCGGATCTTTGGGATCTAGGATTACCTGTCTTGTATTCTCGGACGCCTTGAAGCTATCTGTTGGCTTCCGAGTTTCTTTTCCTGCCGGCATTTCTTTCGGCGATACCTCCTTGGCTAATTCCTTCAGTTCCTCCTTTGCTATAACTCTCTGAGCGCAAAGGGCGTTTTCTTTCTCCAACTCGTTTGCTAGCTTGAAATCACCGGCAACGGTGATTACTCCTCCTTTGGGTCCTGGCATCTTCAGCTTATTGTAAATATAGCAAGATCTTTCCATGAATTTGGCGAAAGCCGGACGTCCGAGTATTGCGTGATACACGCTTTCGAACGGCACTACTTCGAAGGATACTTTTTCCTGCCGGAAGTGATCCTTATCTCCGAAGGTGACATCTAGGGAAATTTCTCCTAGGGATCGTGCTTGCCTGCCAGGAACAATGCCGTGGAAGCGTATATTGCTGTAGTTGAGCTGGGACTCGGAGATCTTCAAGTGCTTCAGTGTATCCAGGTACATTATGTTGATGCTGGATCCTCCGTCCATCAGCACTCTTCTTAGCCTAGTGTTTTGAACAATAGGGCTTACAACAAGAGCTTGTGTGCCGGGTTCAGGGATATTTCCGGGATGATCTGACTGATCCCAGATTATCAGTGTGTTGGAGTACTTCAAGAATTTTGGGGTTGCAGGAACAACCGCGTTTATTTCTCGAAGTGTCCTTTTGGCCACCTTTGCTGACGGGGTTGCTAGGAAAGTTAACATTGCTTCTCCGTCAACTCTCGGAAATTTGGGTTCGCCTTTTCGCTGTTGTTCCTGGATTTTGTCATCAGTGTCCGATTCACTGTCTTCTTTTTCAGCTTCTGGCTTTTGTTTGGCAGGTTTCCTCTTGGAACCCTTCCCTTTATTTCCGGATCCTGCATTGCCTTTCATATGCTTGTTTAGCCGGCATTGCGCGTTTGTGTGGGTTGGTTTCCCAAACTGAGAGTGGTGGACGCAGGGTTCCGACTTAATTCTCTCCCATTCTTCGGGAGTGTAATTGATTGGATCTGGACTGCGGCCTTTCCACTTGTTCACCTTTTCTCCTCCAAAGGCTATGTTAACCTCCTTGGGCTTTGTTGTTGACTCCGGAGTTCCTTTTTTATCAGAACGAGGTGTTTTCTTGGCCAGTATCAGTGACTCAATATTGCCTCCTCTTGCTCTGATATCGTCTTCGGCTGCAGCATGCTCATTAGCGGTTGTAAGCATAGATCCGAGATCTTTGTGCTTTTTAGAACCAACCATGAACGGTACAAGTCCGGGTTTTAGGCCATTGACGAAAGCATGCATTGCTTGTACGTCAGTTACTCCAGAGCAACTATTCTTCATTGCAGTCCATCTGGAGATGAAATCCACGTATGGTTCGTCTTCAAATTGGGTGCAACGGTTCAGCTGGTTGATGCTATTTGGGCGTTTGTATGTTCCCCGAAAATGCTGAGTAAATACTCTCGCCATATCATCCCAACTGTCGACAGTTCTTGATGGTAAACCATTGATCCAATCTCTGGCTCCGTCTAGCAACATTAGGGGAAGAAACTTGACAGCTTCCAGGTCTGTCCCGTTGTTGATTTGGACGGCTGTGTAATAATCTGAAAGCCAGGTATCCGGGTTTGTACTGCCGGTATATTTTTGGTAGGTTGGACCAACTTTGGCGAAGCCAGAATGTAGGGTTATCCTTCGGATCCTGTCAGTAAAACACTTAGGACCAAAGTATAGATCGTCCTTTTCTGCTCTATCAATATGTACAGAATATCTCCCGGCTGAATGGACAGAAGGGGATCTGCTCCTTTCTTTTCCATTGTTGCGCGGACGCGTTTTTCCGAGGTTATCTCTATCTCTTCCGTTGTCCCGCCCCCTGGGATTAGGTGGAGTCCTGCTCCTGTACCTTTCCTTATCTTTAGGCGGTGTCCGAGATCTTTCACGTCTGTGAGGTGTATCGTATCTTCCAGCTTTTTCAGCTGGGTTTCTCGGAGGTGGCATTATTTTGCCGTCATTCCGGTGTTTGTCTTCCCGATCGTGTGGTTTATATCCATCTTTCGGGAGATGAGGTCCGGTTCTAGACGCTGCGTCCCGGT
Organism: Alopecurus myosuroides; assembly: GCA_028641055.1. Classification (NCBI taxonomy): domain Eukaryota; kingdom Viridiplantae; phylum Streptophyta; class Magnoliopsida; order Poales; family Poaceae; genus Alopecurus; species Alopecurus myosuroides. The sequence continues at coordinate 371,557,043 of CM054059.1, forward strand.
TGTCGGGGTTTTTCTTGTCTTTTCTCGGATCCTCTTTTTTATCCGAATCTCCGGGTTCTTCCGGTCCAGGTGCTCCAGCAGCGCAAGTAACTGTTTTGCAGAGGGCGGAATTATCATGCAGCCTCCCTGATCGTTCTTGGCCTCGCTGTTGCTGCTGTAATGCTTTTCCTAGGAAAGCATACACCCCTTGGAGTTTTTCCCCGTTGGAGTACAGATCATTGTTCAGGATGGCGAACGCTGCTTCCGCGTTTTCAGCTGCGGTTTTGTATATTGGTTCGCCCTTGGCATCTTTGCCGTTTAACTGCTTTTGCCAAGATGGGTTATAAAACCTTTCTTTTGGCGGCAGTTCTTCCGGTTTTGCGATTCCGGGTAACCTAGTAGGTTTTAAGGCAGATCTATGCTTTCTCTCGTACTCCTCTATTTCTTCCTTCATGACTTTAATGTCATTATGGGTTTGTTGGAGATGTTGCCGAGATCTAAGCAGATGTTGCTGTTGCCGTTGGAAAGCTTGTCTCCTGGCTTCCAGCATCTCAGGGGGTTCATTGGGTCCCACTGGTGTTTGTAATAGTTCTTGCTCTTCCAGTTCTGTCATTGGCGGAGCAGTGATTTCCTTAGATTTCTTTTCCGTAGGCTTTGTGCCACTAATATCTCCAACTTCCAGGTTTTCATCAGCGAGATCAGCTGACTTTTTCTTCCGGAGTTTGTACTGGAGTTTTTTAGAAGCACGGTGCTTTTTCTTGGAAGAAGGAGGTTTTTTGACAGGTTCATCTTCTGTCATCTCCTTGACATTAGGGAATATCGGAGAAGTTTCTCCGTCTTCTCTCTCTTCCACTGGCGGAGGAGTTTTAGGGCTTTCCTGGCTGTCGGCACCCGTTGTATCAGCTGGTTTTGCCATTAGCACTTCATGGAATCCCTCTTGAAAGGACTTAACTTTTCTTACGAAGGCATCATCGTCTTCGTCTTCGGAGTCGAAGTTATCCGATCTGGTTTCCGACTCCAATCTCGCCTCTATGGCGGCAAGCAGGGACTCTGCTTCCGAGTTCATCGTCTGGTTGACGGATGTCGGATCTTCCGTCATTGTGACGGGTATTGGTTCTTCCGTCTCTATGACGGGTAGGTTGTTATCTGCCTCTTGCACGGGATTTCCGTCATCCGTGTTTTCAGCGATTTCGGATTGCACCATACCGATAAAGTGCGTATCACTGTTTTGTCGGCGATCTGAGCAAAATCTGGCATCATAGTCGTCTTCGACTGGGTATAGGGCGGGTGGGATAAATTTGCTTCCACCGCAAAACCCCATTGCCTCTGCAGTTAGTCCGATAAAGATGTTAGCAGATCCAATCGGTAACACGCAGGCACTTACCAGGTGGTTTTGCGCCGGTATGTAGGATCCGTTGTCGAGGAAGTGCCCGACGTCGTCGTCGAATTCCAAGCTTCCGACAGTGATCGATCTTCCAATTCCGCCGAGTATCCCAGATCGGAATTTCACGCCTGACGTCGTTTGCCCCACGGTGGGCGCCAACTGTCGAGACATCGTAATAGTTTTCATAGACTGGGGTGCCATGAGACTACGGTAGAGACGTGGGGTAACGGGATAGCGTAGTAACACGGAACACGGGATTTTACCCAGGTTCGGTACGTCGCGACAGTACGGCGTACCTACTCCTGCACTTCTCACTAATTGGGACTAAAGCCCGTATAACAGGGTTACAATGTGAGGGAATAGATCTAGCTACTCGACGAGGATGAGCTTCTCGGCGAGTTGCGTAGAGCTTTAGCTTGTGAAGCTTGAACCTAGAACCTTATGTAATCTATCTCCCGTCCGGCTTTATATAATAGCCGGATTAGGGCTTACAGAACAAGAAACCTAGAAGACTACGTTTAACTTATAACTTGGAAAGTAAGGAATCCGTCTTCTCCTCCAAGCCAGATCACGTGGGCCGTGATCCGGGTCCTTCTAGAATCCGGCTTCTGCGCGTCGGACTACTGGGCCGCCCAATGGACCTAAGCCCATTACCATGTAGGCCACCCTGGCAGTCCGGCTCTTTTGTCTACCATCTTCTACACCCCTATTCAGTATATATCCGACAGTCAGGTTCTTCAGCTCGGCTAGGAGGTGTTGGGCGTGGCTGAGCTCGCCTGGAGCAGAGGGACGACGGCGGGAGCTCCCTGGCCTGGAATAGTGGCAGGCGGACTGGAGCTTGCTTGGATTTCAGGATGCAAGTGGGACCATTAGCGGAACGCGCACGTCCAACCCACAAGTGCCGCATGCATATCTCAAGTGGGACACCCGCTTAAAACCACATATTATTATGGTTATGAATAGAGGAATAGTCAACTTGTATTTCACGGGCTAAAGGCCACAATATATATTACATGTACATGACAAATATGCAGGAAACCCCCTATGTGATAGGGAAACTATAAATATACACATGATCTCTCTGACAACCCCCCGCCCCTCCCCCTCAAACTGTGCTCTAGTCTGGGCCTTCGTAAAGAAGTCCGCCAACTGTAACTCTGAAGGCACATACTGGAGCGCAATAATCTGATACTGCACCCCTAGCACGAACAAAAGAAGCATCAACACCAATATGCTTGGTAAGCTCATGCTTCACCGGATCACGTGCAATACTGATAGCACCTGTAATGTCGGACAATAGATCAGTGGGTGTCGTAACAGAGAAAAATCTGCAAGTAACCACCGTAACCAAGTCACCTCAGCAGTCAAAAAAGCCATCGCTCCCATATCAGCCTCTGCACTCGAACGGGAAACTGCAGTCTGCTTCTTCGTCTTTCAGGCAATGAGAGAACCACCAATAAAAACACAGTAAGCAGAGAGTGACCGACGATCCATAGGATCACTAGCCCACGTAGCATCAGAGTAGGACTGTAGTTGTAACGAGCTAGAACGAGGAAAGAAGAGACAAAGAGAGATCGTCCCACGAAGAAGGTGACTATAGTGAACCGAGGTAGAAGCAGAAACAAACTGACTCAAGATATGAATAGAATAAGAAATATCTGGACGAGTAACAGCTAGATAGACGAGACTCCCGACAAGGTGTCGATAACGAGTCGGGTCAGAGAGAGGATCACCATCTGAAGCACAAAGAGATAGATGGAGATCCATGGGAGTCTCGACAGTACGCTCATCGATAAGAGCGGCACGGGTAAGAAGATCATGAATATACCGTTCTTGGGAGATAAAGAAACCATCAGAGGTAGAAGAAACCTCAATCCCAAGAAAGTAACGAAGCGGACCAAGATCCGATATAAGAAACTGCTCACTCAGACGGGCCTTAACAAAGGAAATATACTCAGGGTCATCACCGGTGATGATCATGTCATCGACATATAAAAGAAGAAGAGTACGACCACGTGGAGAGCAGTGAACAAACAGCGCAAGATCATGAGCACTCGGAGAAAAACCAGCAGCCATGACCATAGAAGCAAAGCGCTCAAACCATGCACGAGGGGCTTGCTTAAGGCCATAGAGAGAGCAACGAAGACTGCAGACCATGCATCATCAATAGAATACCCAGGTGGTGGTCGCATATAGACCTCCTCACGCAACTCACCATTAAGAAAGACATTCTTAACATCAATCTGAGACACGGACCAATGGCGAACAGATGCAACATCAAGAAGAGTACGAACTATGGTCATGTGAGCGACAGGAGCAAAAGTCTCATCATAATCGCGGCCATGCTCCTGCTGAAAGCCACGAGCGACTAGACGAGCTTCATAACGCTCAAGGGAACCATCAGAGCGAGTCTTCACCTTATAGACCCACTTACATGTGATAGGGCGAATAGAAGGAGGGAGAGGAACAATCTCCCATGTACCGGTGCGCTCAAGTGCATCAATCTCCTCGGCCATCGCAAGCTGCCATTCAAGATGAACAACAGCCTCACAGTACGTAGTCGGCTCCGGAATAGCAGGAACACTGTAACTGGCGGGATTATAGAAATCTGGTGTAGTACAAGGCCGACTGCGAAGAGAATAAGTCGGCGGAGACGGTGCACCAGAAGTAGATGGTGCATCGGAGGACTCGTTCACAACACGTGGACGACGAGTATAGTAAAAGGGAAAAGTAGGGTGGGAGGGAATGGTAGGAGGAGATGGAGAGGGAGAAGACACCGGTGAAGATGGTGAAGAACATGGCGACGAAGGAGAAGAGGATAGTGTCGGTGTAGATGGCTCCGAAGTAACAGATGAGAAGGAGGATAAGAAATAGGAGGAACCAAGGGAGGAAAATCAGGAAGAGTGAGAAAAGAGAGATCGATCGCGGATAGAAAGGTCGAGACTCATCAAAAGTCACATCCCGAGAAATACGCATCCGACGAGCCACGGGATCCCAACAACGATAGCCCTTATGCTCATCACTGTATCCGAGAAAAAGACGCTCAACAGACTGAGCGGTTAGTTTGGTGCGTTCACGAGGAGCGAGGAGAAAATAGCAAACACAACCAAATACACGCAACACAGAATAGTCACGAGAGCGATCACAAAGTCGCTGAAGAGGCATGCCACCCTGAAGGGCGGCAGAAGGCTGAATGTTAATGAGATAGGCCGATGTAAAGACAGCCTCGGCCAAAACGAACTTGTAGACGCGCGAGCAACGTCCGTGGCCATGTTATGAATAGAGGAATAGGCAACTTGTATTCCACGGGGCCAAAGGCCACAATATATATTACATGTACAAGGCAAATATGCAGGAAACCCCCTATGTGACAGGGAAACTATAAATATACACATGATCTCTCTAACAATTATGTGGGATTTGTGGGTTTAGTGGGATGCCCACAAAACTATTAGGCTGTGTTTGGATGTTGGTATTCAGCCTTGAAATTGAATTGCAGTGGGAATACCAAATCTGAGATGGAAATGAATTGGCTACCAATTCCAAATCCGTTGTTTGGATGTGCATGGTATTATCTGTTGGAATCAAGTGATGGGATCCAATTCTAAATTCTGTTTTGATGTACAAACATTGGAATTCAAAATGTTGTTGAGTCTGGACAATATAAAGTTGTTTACATGTATGGAATATAGTTGTGTCTATATTGAATGTGTATATATTATTTATCAAAATATTATAACATTAAAATAACTCAACTAATGTTTTCAAGTACTAACAACAATTGCAACATGGATAATCATCATGTCTCCAACAATTAGCTAGTACGCATCCAAGAGGATGGACATAGCTAGTACGCATTGCTTACATTTGATAAACCAAGCACAATAAACAACAAATAAGTACAGCCAGAACGCTATGGGTGTAGACAGAAAACCAAACAGCTTTGGCACAGGATCAAGCTGTAGACAGATTGTTTTTCCTTGGTGATGAGCATGCCCAGGCCAAGGGCATTGATCTCTGCTTCTTTGACATCGTCAGATCCGGTAGTGGGGAGGCTGGCAGCCAGGACGATGCAGTGGCTTTGCCCTTTTCTTCAGACTACGCGGCATCAACAGTCATGCAAATTAGTGGGCAGGGAGAGGGGGCTCGGGGATGCAGAGGTTACGGAGAGGCTGCCGCCGTGGGAAGCAGCAGGACAAGCCGCCACTGTTGCCTTTTCGGCCGCCACCGTTGCTCGGTTCCCCTCGATCTAGGTTGTCCTTTCCGTCGATCTGGGGCAAACAAGAAGGTGGGACGGAGAATCGGGCAGAAGGAAAGTGGGGCGGTGCGGAGAAGAAGTCACGGAGAGAGGGCGGGGCGCCGGCGGGACGGAGCGGTGGCTCACCTGTTGTCGCCGCCATCTGGGTCGGGAGAGCTGCCCCTTCTTTTCCCTCCCCATCTGCGAGTGCGGGACGAAGCGGTGCGCGCTCGCTCCCGATTCTGCGCGATACGGAGGTGGAGAGCTCCGTATTTGTTTGAGGCTCTGGACACACACGGGGATAGGCCTCGGAATTGGCTGACGTTTTCGGGCTAGAATACCTAAGACATCCAAACGGATGAATTCGGGCCGAGGAATACCATATGGCCAATTCCAAGACTGAATACCAACATCCAAACACAGCCTTACTGATTCACACCGTACATGTCTAATTCTCTATATATAGATAGCCAAAACGGTTCGCATACATGTGTTCACTTTCACTCACGTCAACAGAGCTGTGTTCACTCACGTCCAGTACATGTGTTCACTTTCACTCACGTCAACAGAGCTACACGTCCATTACATGTCTAATTCCCTATATATAGATAACCAAAACGGTGACAACCAAAACATTCAGCGGTCATTGTCACTTCACTTCAGAACCCTGCTTCTTATTTTCCTCCCAGATTCAGCTGCTGCAACATTTCGGTCAGGGTCTCCTCCTCTGCAGAACCTTCAACACTAAGTAAATTCATATTTGCATAAACTCATCGAAAATACATATAGCTGTAATTAACTAGAATGCAAGCAGTAAACCGTTAGGTCACTAGTTAACACAGGTTGAAAGATAATAACAATATACTTCTGAACATGTCCCGATCTTGATAAAAACAATTAATTACTAACTTGTTTTTTAAGGATACGTCCTGAAGAGACGTATCGGTTTCAAGGAAGAAGAGGCCGAGACCGGCTACAACGCGTCTAGCACAGGCGCACAGAACGCAACCCACTTACAAAAAACTCAGAAAGGAACTACTCGCCAAACCGCCACTTTTCTACCCGACGAAGACTACTCCGGAAACAACCGGCGGCAATCCACAAAGTAGCTTCCGCCTCAATCATCCTGAGCGCTCTGCCTACCGAAGGCTGGAGTCCATCGAACACCACCCCGTTACGATGCCTCCATAGGCACCAGCAAACAAGGGTGATCGCCGTCCACAAGTCCTTTTGATCCGCTCCGCCTCCTGTCCGAGCTGGGAGCCAAGACTCAACCCTGTCCAACTGACTCGGAATCCACTCGGCCATTCCCCAATTGCCTAACAGCTCGGACCACACCTGCCTGGCCAGGACACAACCCAGCAGCAGGTAATCGATGCCTTCCACGTGTTGACTGCAGAAGGGGCAGGCTGCAGGGTGTGGCCGGCCCCTGTGACTCAGCCTATCCGCCGTCCAACACCTATTCCTCAGTGCAAACCACATGAAGAATTTACATTTGTTTGGTGCCCTGGAGTGCCAGATCTGGTGCGTACCGGCGAGCCCCTCTGATCCCGCGAACAAGGCTCTATAGGCTGATCTGACCGAGAAAACATGACTTTCCTCCCAGTTCCACCGGAAGGAGTCCTCCACGCCCTCAACGAGGGTAACTACGGCCACATGGTCTGCCAGTGTTAGAAGTTCCCAGAGTTCCTGCTCATTCAAATCTGGGGGTACGTCGTCCAACCAACCTCCCGTCAGTCCCTCTCGCACCCGGCGGCTCCCACGGGCTCTTTTTGGGATTTTTTTCAGGAGTGATGGGGCAATGTCCTTCACTCTTCCCTGAGGTATCCATCTTTCGCTCCAGAAAAAGGTGGTGGCCCCGTTACCAATCACAGAAGTGGTCGCTGCCTCGAACAGGTGTTTCACCACTCTGGGAACCTGGATGTTAAACTCATTCCACGGCTTGGAGGCGTCAGTCCTGCAAAGCCAAAGCCAACGCGTTCTCAACTCCTGGTTCATGAACTGGAGATTTGGGATGCCTAGTCCCCCTAGGTGTTTGGGCATACACACTCTTTGCCATGCCACCAAGCAGTGCCCTCCGTGTACGTCTTTCCTTCCTTTCCACAAGAAACCCCTCATGATCTTCTCAATGTCTGCAATTGTTTTGGCTGGCAGGTCCAAAGACATCATGGAATAGATTGACACTGCCGCAAGCGTGGTTTTGACCAACTTGAGTCTCCCACCCTTGTTGAGAAGGTTTTCCTTCCAACCTGGCAAATGGCCCGCCACACTATCCACAATATACTAGAGCTGAGCTGCCGAGAGCTTTCTGAGTGACAAAGGCAGCCCAAGATATCTCATAGGGAAAGGTCATATGGGGCATTGGAGCTCTTGTGTAACTAGATCTGCTTCCTCCTCTCCACATTTGATTAGATGCGCCGAGCATTTTTCCAAATTAGCGCGCAGACCTGACGCCTCACCAAACACTTCCAAGATCCTCGACAAGACTCTGAAATCCCGGGTTGTAGGTTTCAGGAAAGTTACTACATCGTCCGCATAGATCGAGGTCCGGTGTCTCAAACCCCTCTGAGACAGTCTGGTGAGCACTCCACGGGCCGTAGCCTTCTCAATCATACGGTGAAGGACCTCCATGATCAAGATGAATAACTGCGGTGAAAGCGGGTCCCCCTGCCCGAGTCCACGCTTGTTGAAAATCTTTGCCCCCGACCAACTATTTACCAGAACCCTCGTAGAAGCCGAAGACAGTAGCGCACAAATGATGGCAATCAAGATGTTCCCGAAACCCATCTTCCTCAAAACCTCCACAAGGAAAGACCAGCTGACTGTGTCGAAAGCTTTTGAGATGTCGAGTTTCAGCAGAACCGATGGAGTGGCCCGCACTATGTAAGTTCCTCGCTGTCTCCCTTACTGTCATGAAATTATCATGGATACAACGTCCACGCACGAAGGCACTCTGGTGCACCCCCACAAGTTGTGGTAGCACCGGTGCGATACGGCTTGCCAGAACTTTTGCCACCAATTTCGCAAAGCAGTGGATGAGACTGATTGGTCTGAAGTCACTGAGATCCTCAGCTCCAGGCTTCTTGGGTAACAGGGTGACAAAGGCCTGATTCAGTGTCCCCAAGCCCCGCGCATCCCTCCTAGCTAGAGATCTGAAGGCAGCCATGATGTCATTCTTGATGATGCTCCAGCATGCCACGAAAAACCTGTTCGTGAATCCATCAGGTCCCGGGCATTTGTCCAACGGCATGCCTCTAATTGCGGCCCACACTTCTTCCTCTGTGAAATCCTCGTCCAAGTTACTAAGCTCCAAAGATGGGAGATCCAGGAAGTCAAGGTCCACGGAGAACTGCCTCTCCAAATCCACTCCTAGGACGCCATCGAAAAACTCATCCACGGCCTCAGCCTTTTCTTCATGGTCTGACCGTCTCACTCCATCCACCAACAGATGTTTGATGAAATTTTTCCTTCTGCGATGGCTGGCCTGGGAATGGAAAAATCTCGTGCATGCGTCACCCTCGCGCAGCCAATGAATCCGCGCCCTCTGCCTAGCCAAGGACCTTTCCAACGAAGCGAGCCCCAGCAGCTTCCCTTTTAACAGTTTCCTCAGAGCTCTTTCTTCCCCCGAGAGAACCCTAGACTCCATAGCCACATCTAGTCTCAGAATCACCTCGTTTGCCACAAGAATTTGCAGCTTGATGTTACCGATGAATTTACTGTTCCAACTAGCCAGGCGACTAGCCGTCACCCTGAACTTCTTATCTAGTAGTTTGAAAGGGTTTTCCTCTTGATCTACTAACGTCCACGCTTCCTGGACTACTTCCAGGAAGCTATCCACCTTTGTCCAGAAAGCTTGGAAATGGAACCTATGAACAAACTGCAGATTAGGGGCGAGGCTCAGTATGAGGGCGCAATGATCCGAAGGACCCGATGAGCCCGCCGAGAGGAAAGCATCCGGGAATTCCTCTTCCCAATCCTATGTTGAGAAGACCATGTCTAGACGCCCCAAAGTAGGTTGTTGCCGCTCGTTGGACCACGTGAATCTTCTACCATTGAGATACACATCTTTTAGCTCCAACGCCGATAAGGTACGGCGAAAACGGCCCATGAGCGGTATGTTCAAGGCCCCCTGGTTTTTGTCTTCTGGATCCGTAATCAGATTGAAATCGCCAGCCACCAACCAAGGGCCAGCATGCAAATCTCTGATGTCCCGCAGCTCCTGCAAGAACTCCCTTTTCTCCTCTACGCCCTGAGGGCCATACACCCCTGTGAACCACCAACCTTGCTGCCCTCCGACCGAAATGCTTGCCGTTAAGGCATTCCTTGACAGGTGTGGATTTGAGACCGTAACGTGCGCGGACTGCCAGGCGAGCAAAATACCTCCCCTAGTGCCACTGGCCGGAAGAAAAAAGAAATCATCAAAGGCCGATCCCAAACACTCCCGCACAATCTGAAGGGTAACCACTTCCAGCTTCGTCTCCTGCAAGCACACCACACTAGCACCTAAACTGGCCAGAGTCTGGTAAACCGCAGCTCGACGAGCCAGAGAATTTAATCCACGCGCATTCCAAATGGCAATGATCACATTGAGATTTAACATATCCTGGGGTTCCAACAAAGCTAAATAACACGCAGATCGAGCGAAAGAAAGTAAAAAGGCCCCTCCTACTGTCCACACCCTAAACAAGGCACTCCACTGGTAGATCCTCCGACGCCGGCAAGGCCTCCGGTTGCCATCCGAACAAACTCAAAACCACGTTGATGTGCTCCTGTGACATGGGCCGAGCAAATAGGTCGAGGTAAGCGTTGAGCGCCTCGTCCCCGATCACCTCTCCTTCTCGTGCAATCCCCAAACGACGTATCAACTCTTTCTGCTGCCTACAGATCGGTGATCCTGCAGCAAACTTCCCTTTGTGTCTGGCGCTCCGCCGAATCGGGCCCGTGAAGATCCTCTTCGACCGACATCGCTTGTAGGGCCGATGGAGAATAGGGGAGACAGCCTTTAAACAAGCAGCGTCAAAGGCCTCCTCATCCCCTCCACGTGGGGCCGCCACCCCGCTGTCACAAACCCCGTCCTCAGATCGAACAGCAGGGCTTGCCCTCAGGCCTAGCTCAGGGGCCTGATCCACGTCCCTCTCCACCACTGAGCCAACTGGGGAGATAGACACTGAAAAGCAGTCAAGGACTGAGGTGGGGGAGCCTGCCTGCTGGGCCCCACTCGAATCCCAGCGGGAAAGTGAAGCCCCGGAGCTGACAGGAGAGAGTAAGCCTGGGGAGTCCAACAGCGCCTCCTGCTGCCTTGCTGCCACCAACCAACCTTGGACCGGTGTCCAGTCCACAACCTTTCTTTCGTTTGAAAAAATTTGAACCTGACCATCCACTAGCACAGCTTTCTCTTTTCCTAGTACAGAGGCGACAGTAGCTTCTTTTGCAGGGATAGGGCCTGGCACCTGACAAGGGCCCACCAAATCAGCCCCTACGACCACCACAGGCGGGTCAAAAGCCACCAAACTGATCTCTTTTCCACTTTCCGTGCCATCCCCACCTGGCCGCTGCGCCTCAGCCATTCGCTGTGCAACTGCAGCCAGTTGCTCATCCACGACCATGACCTGGTCCGCCTGTGGGCCCCGCGGCAGAAGGAGAGAAGCCTCCAAAAACATGGGGTCCCACCGCCTCCTTTCCTCCTCAACTTTCCACACGTCCAGCTCTCGTTCGCCAGCCCGCTCCAGGAAAGAGTAGACCGGGTCCCCTGGTGGTCCCACCACGCGCGCCCCTCTGTCGTCACCATCGTCATCGTCCTGGCAGCGCCAGGGAGCCACCTCCCGCGGACAGCCAAGGGCCACACGGCGGCGCCTTCCACCGTCTCCGGCGGCCTGAAGGTCTCCGCGCGGCGCGGCATCGACCGAGCTCCGGGGTCTGACCTCCTTGGCGGCTCCCTCTCCGCGGAGCGATCGCCACCGAAGCCGCCCCCGCCCGCACCACCACCATCGTCGCCTCGCTCCTGAGCCACGGTGCCCCTCGTCGGCGGCCCCGCGATGTCCTCCGAACTGATCAGTGACACCATGACCTCGTATTTGAGCATGGATTTCTCCTCGGGGACCTCCGCTTCGATCGGGAGGACGAGCAGTCCGTCCTCCTCCATGGCCGCATCGGGTTCTTCAATCCATATCTCCCTTTTCCCCGGCACCATCTCCAGTTCATCCGTCCATGCGTACACCTGCATCCGCGACATGTCTCCGCCGCCGATGCCGCCCCGAGGCGCTCCACCAGTGCCGCAGACCCAAGGACTAGCCACGCCGTTGAGATGTACCATGCATGCGCCGGGATGCCGGTGATCTCTGCCCGTATCCGGTACCTCAGGGGACGATGAGCCGCCTGGAGCTGCCGATTCCAAGGCGCAAACCGCAGAGCGGAGCCGCCGATCTCCACGCCGTCCGTGTTCAACACTTCGTCGCGCACCCGGCGGCTGGAGCAGACCAGGAGGTAGTCCGCCGGCCAGTAACGGTGCACCGAGAAGTTGTCGCCCGCCCGCGGCACTTTCTCGACCACGACCGCCGCCACCTCGTCGAGCGAGGCACTCTCCTTGTCGCCGGTGGAGAACGCGACCAGACCCCACCGGAGGACATGCTCAGCTCGCACGATCTCGGCGGTCCGGGGCACGATGACGCGCACGCAGCTCTGCTTCTCCACCACATTCGCACGAGCCATCGGACGCGGCGGCACCGACGCGTCGACGAGCGGCGGGAAATCCACCGGGTCCGGCCTCCACCGGGCCCCCCCATCCACGCCACCTCTCCGGGCAGCACCACGACTGTCGTGGTGGTGTCACGGCACATGCCATAGGATGGCTAAAGCTGTGGGGACGATGGACGCTAGAGGCGCTCGGGGAGGGATCACGCGACGAGTAGCCGCGTGTGATAAGAATCCAACACTTCAAACAACACGATCTACCCAGGTTCAGGGCCCTCGTGAGGAGGTAAACCCCTACTCCTGCCTTTCTCTCTGTGTATTAGTATCTCACCGAGTAGCCACAGTACAAGTTTGGCCTTCAGCCGAGTATCCACTCTCCTCTCTAAGATGAACTAGGTCAAGAATGTGAACCGGTCTCTGCGTGTGTTCGTGGATCCCTCGCGTAGGAGGGGGCAGGGCACCTTATATACTAGTGCCCAGCCGGATACAGCCAACTAGGAAGAATACAAACAGGTGTCGACATAGTGTGCACATCGTCCTTCTTCCGAGTTCCCGCTGACAGCTTTGGCTTCTAAGTCTGTCCGGTGCGGAAAGTCGTTGGGAAAAACCAAGTAACCGATCTGTTATCACTGTTGCGAACACAGAGTAGGTCCCCCATATCCTGCGACGCCCTGCTGACACACTGTCGCGGTCAGGCACTCTGTCCACAGATGAACAGTGCCATGAACAGTGCCAAAGTACGGACCCGGGATACGCGGGATCATGTGTCAGAACGGCTCCTTTGACTTCTGGCCCGAGTAGGAAACCGGCATCTCTACTCGGGCCAATTCTTCTACTTGGAGGAACGTAACTTCCTTGATTCGTCCTTCTGGCCATCAACATGTAAGACCGAATAGCAGTCGACCGGGTAGCAAGTACCGGGTAGCCGGCTACTCGGCCAAACATCCCTTCTGATCTTGCCCTTAGCACTTGCCTTTACCCTACTCGGGGGTAACCCCCCGACATTAGTCCCCGAAGCTGGTAGAGTCCTGCGAACTTGTTCACTGGGCTCTGCCAGCTTAAAACCAACCTTGACAATCTTGCCCTTGAACCTTAGGATGCCGAGTAAGACCTCCGAGTAGCCCTTGATATTGTCTTGAGTTTCTTCTCTTCCGAATAGAACCACTTCTCTTCTCTTTAGCCGAGTAAAATGACTTGGTGAATTTTCCAATCAGAATCTCTGCGTGGCCGAGCAGAATCCTGTTTTCCGCGCTGCAACTGGGCACGTGTCACGCGGACACGACCCCGACGCCTTGGTGCCCGGGATTTGACAGGCCACGCGCCCAGTTTTTACGGCCTGGGCCCACTAGCCCGTTACGTCCCATCAAGCGCAGTAATCACCCACGATCGCGTCGTGGGATCAAATGCGGCCGTTACGCGCGCATTCCGCGCTGTGTGCGTTTCTAACCGGCCCACACATCCCACGCCACACGATCTCTGCCACGATCGATCCCACTTCCTCAAATCGTAACGGCAACCCGAGGGGAGGTATAAATACCCCCTCGGTAACTCCTTCTTCCTCTTCCTGCTCTCACTTTCCCCTCGCCTCCTCGTTTCTCCGCCGCCAATGAGCACCTCGCCGCCGTGCGTTTCGCCGCGCCGAAAGGCCGGCTTCTCCACCCAATTCCTTCAATCCTTCACCAAATCTCTTCTCCAAATCGATGGCCCGTGCCGACGACGCCCGCGCCGCCTGGGCCGGATCTGAAGTCACGGCGGAGGAGTGCCAATGGTTAGTGAACACCCGGCGAGTTCCTCCCTGTGTTCGCTGCCGGCATCCTGGCAGCGAGCTCGTCCCCACTCCGGAGGAGGGTGAGCACGTTGTCTTCCTCGCGCACTTCGCGCGAGGATTCGGGCTGCCTGTCTCCAACTTCTTCCGCTCTTTCCTCAATCACTACGGCCTTCAGCCGCACCACCTCCCGGCAAACGCCATCGTGATGCTCGCATACCACGCCGTGGTGTGCGAGGCATTCTTGGGCATACGGCCCACTCCGACGACCTGGGCTCGGTATTTCTTCTTTAGGAAGCAGAGCAAGGCCAAGAAAGATGGCGTGGACAGCAGCCGCGGCCTGACGGAGACCGGCAGCGCCATGATGGTGCAGCGCGGCGGGACCAATCACCCGCGCATCAAAGGTTTGGATTCTGTCCGCAAGTGGCAGAGAACCTTTCTCTACGTGAAGAACATCCCCGTCGAGAAGGGAGTTTCCCCGGCGGACTAGATTAATCTGCCCAGGTGGACCAACACTGCTCCCACCGGGCAGAACTGGAGGACCAAGCCGCCACTGGAGCCGACCTCAAGCAGATGGACCAGCGCCTCGCTACGCTGATCGAGAAAGGGCTCAAGAGTGACGACCCCATCCCCTGTTGGATCTCCAGGCGAGTGCTCCCGCTGCAGCACCGCGCACATCTCATGTGCTACATGGGCGGCACTCGAGACTGCACTCGGACGACCACATTCGAGCTCAGCAACACGGACGTTGCTGTCTGGGCGCGCTCCATCATGAGCACTGGCCTCGACGACCACTGGCAGTACGGCTTCGTGCCGTATAGCCGCAAGAAGCCCATCAAGCGGGTTAGTATTTCTCATCTTGCCTCCTGTGAAGTAATACCGAGTAGATATCTCTCTTAGCTTAACATGCCTAGTATTCGCACTCTGCGCCGAGTAGGACACTTAGCAGTATCCGTTAGGCTTCATGTGCTTTGTGTTTGCACGCCATGCCGAGTAGGACACTTAGCAGTATTCCTTAGGCTTCATGTGCTTCGTGTTTGCACGCTATGCCGAGTAGGACACTTAGCAGTATTCCTTAAGCTTCATGTGCTTCGTGTTTGCACGTCATGCCGAGTAGGACACTTAGCAGTATTCCTTAGGCTTCATGTGCTTCGTGTTTGCACGCCCTGCAGAGTAGGATGCCTTTATGCTACTCGACTAATCTGTGATGCTTGCCTTTGCTTCCAGATCCTTGCTCGCCGGATCGCTCAGAGCGAGGAGCGCTTCGAGGACAACTGGGAAGCGGACCGTAAGGAGGACGATGAGGTCTCCTTCGACACCACGGATAGCTTCTGTATCCCCCATGCCGTCCAGCCGGGTAAGCATCATGTCGACACGTCCATTCGGGACTGGTCCGAAGACGACGACGAAGGTGATTGAGTTCACCTTATTTGGTCGCGAGTAGCGCAACCCAGTTTCTTTCTGTTTCTCAACTGTTTTCTTCTCCTCAACTCTACAGAAGACGCTGATGCTGATGCTGGCGCTGATGCTGAGGAGAAGGACGAGGACGTCCTCGATGTCGACCCAGTTGGAGTGGCCGCTCCCAACACTCGGAAGAGGACGGGCAGCGGTGCTCAGGAGCCCACTACCAAGAAAACCAAGAGAGCCGTGAAGAAGGTTAAACAGGGGCGACGACTACCCCCTTCCCGTGCAGGGTAAGTAACTTTCTTTCTGAATTGTGCACCGATGTTGCTGCTTTTACTGAACTTCTTGTTCCGCTCTTGCTTCTCGGTTTCCTCTGTCCTTCTCTCTTTTCTAAACTTTCTCTTCTCTTCAGCGACCCCTTGGATGCTGACGCTGTTGTCGCATCCACCAAGTCCAAGAAGAAATTCGCCATCGACGTTGATAATCTCATCGAGCTCTCTGACGAGGACGAGATCGCAACACGGGACAGGGCGCGTGCGCCCTCTCCTGTGAAAGGAGAAGATGAGGACGACACCCAGTACATGGACACTAACGCCCATGACGCCGAGCAGGAGCAGCGGGCCCGCACTGAACAAGAAGCGCAGGATGCTGCTCTCGACGAGAGACCACTTTCTCCCCCAGCTGCCATAGCCGGGGAGAACACAGAACAAGACCCCGAGCAGGACGACCATGCCGCCCTTGAGCGGCAGGAAGAGAATCAAGAGCAGCCAGCAACAGGGGATGCTGATCAAGACGACCCCGCGGCCCAGCCGCGGGTAGAAAGACAAGAAGACTCACAGCCAGATCCCGCTGCCGAGCAGCGGGTTGAGACAGTTGATGAGATGGAGCAGGACCCTCAGAGCCACGCGAGCCGGGCGCTGCGCCGGGTAGCGACCCCTTGGTGCCGCCTACCCAGCAGGGCACTTCATCCACCGCACCGAACTCCCTGCCCGTGAAGAAGACCAAGACCGCATCTAGCCCTCCGGCCAAGCAGATTGTAAAGAAGACTGCTTCCGATGCTACCGGCAAGAGGGAAGCTGCCGAGAAGAAGGCCGCCGAGAAGAAGGACGCCGAGAAGCAATCTGCAGAGCAGCAGGCTGCCCAGCCTGAGGGCACCGTCCGCAGGAATCCCCCGCGCGGCGGTGCACAGGACTCTGCCGCGATGCCGCCGCCCAAACCGACTGCAACATCTACCGCGAAGGCCGGGCAGCTCACCATCGGTGCTTCCGGCAGTGCTGCTGGCGCAGCCGCAGGATCAAGCTTGCCAGATCCACCTGCCTACCCGTCTTACCTGGTGCGGATGGGCAAAGAAGTACATCATCCCGCTAAGCACAGCCGAGAAGAAACTTGCCGCCAAGCTGTTCGTCCACCGCAAGGCCGCAGAGGATATCAAACAAACTTATGCGGTAAGTTTCTCTCACTTGTTTCGAGTTGCATTTTTCTTCTCTTCTACTCTTCTCCTTCTTCTTATCCATCACCCAGTCCTCGAGATTCGGGCCGAGTAGACGGATACTCAACCGAGTTGCCATCTTCTCGGGTTGAATCTTCACGATTATGTCTGATTCGTTTTCTTTCTGCCTCTCAGAATAGCCTCTTGAAGATAACAAACCTGTATCGGCGGCTGCTCTGGAACCACAGCATCGCTAAAAGGCGTCTTGAGGCCCTAGAAATGGAACGCAAGACTGACGAAGCGACGGAAAAGGAGGCCATGGATCGCACCCTCAAGATTTCCGAGATCGAAAGTAAGCTTTTAGCTACGCGGTTCATGTTTACGCCCGCTTCTGCTTTCTGCTCTAATCGATTCTTCTCTGCAGGCAAGTTTAAGGCCCTGGCAGAGGAGCATATGAACTGTCATATTTTTGTTGAGAGCGGTCAAGCTACGATTAAGAGGCTGGAAGGTGAGTTGTTGTTTTTCTCGGGTTTTCTTCTTTCTTTCACCTTTGCTACTCTGCTGACCGTGTTTTGCTCTTCGCAGAAGACCATAAGAAGTTTGTCGAGGAGCATATCGACTGCCTCAAGCCCTCCGAGGTGCAGCAGCAACTGGAGAGCCAAGCAGTAGAGCTCACGAAGAAACACGCTACCGAGCTGGAGCGCTGCAGGTCCAGCTAAGGGCTGCTCTCCAGGACGCCCTAGCCACACGCGCCGAGAAGGAGAAGATAGAGGCAGCTGCCAAAGCTAAGCAGAAGGCCCTTGAGATGGAGTGCGAGATGCTGAAGAAGAGCAACTCGGATCTCATGCTCCAGCTAAACGGGCTCCGCAAGGTTGAGGAGAGGCACACTGCTGATGAGGAGTCATGGAAGAATAAGCTGCAATCGCTACTCTACGACCTGAATAGTAAGTGCCCGCTTCTCTGCGCTTTGCTGTCTCCTTTTGCTTCTCTGCTGCTTGATTCACTTCTCTAATTTGCCTCTGTCTCTAATCTTTTGATAGCTTTTTCAGAAATTTTCCCCGACCTCAACTCGTCTTGCAAGCCTGCTTTGTCAAAGGCCCAAGCAGCTCAAACCGAGAAGGGCCAGCCCATGGACACTAAAGCCTCAATTGAAGACAGCTTCACAATCATGCAGGGGCAGCTCCAGCGTCTAAGGGGCGTGGGCACCGATCTGGTGTCCACTGCCTTCAAGCTCCATGACTTGTTTTGGCCTCGAGACTCTGCGCTAGCAACCATCCGCGGGCTCGCCGAGAAGCTGAATGGCGTGAAAGCCGAGCTGAAGAAGTGGCGGGCGTCCGGAGCTCGGGCAGGCGCTGACATGCTGCTCCTGTTCATCTGCAGCTGGTATGAAAATCTGAACTTGGATATCATCCTCGAGATGCGACGGGACTCAAAGTGGGAGAAGGATCCCAAGTGCGTGACTCGCCGCAAGGCAGTCGCGTACGAGATCGCCTCCTACGCGGACACCGCGCGCTTCATCGACGGCCTCACCGAGCCTGACACTGACGTGGACGGCGAGGACGAAGACGAGGATGAAGACATGGACGAGGAGGCCACTGAATCCGAAGGCCTGAGCTGCTTCAACAGCGCTGATGACAAGACCGGGACGGTGAAAGCCGCGTTCGTCGCGGATAGCGAAGATGAGGCCGAGAGCGAGAAGATGACCATCGACACCGCGGCACTCGAATTCGGCACTTCATCAGGTGCGGCCCTTGACGACACGACACTACTCCGCACCCAAACTGCTACCTCCACCTCGGCGACGGACCTCATCTCGGTGGCCACGGCCACCTCTGACCAGGCTGCCACCAACCCAGAAGCTGATGCGGCGAAGACTGACGCCGCCAACTCGGAAGCTGACGCTGCCAAGGCCACCTCCGAAGCTGATGCCGCCAAGGCCAACACCAAGGATGCTGCTACCTCTGTTTTGCGTTACACTTATGCTTTTCGCTTGCTACTCAGTTTTATCCACATTTGATGTTTTTAACTTAGCAATTTGAGCAACCTTGGCTCGATGCCGGGTTGCGTTATCATGCAAGTCCCCGAGTTGCATTTCTTATTCGCTCTTCTTTTTTATCTCAGCTCTTACCCGCAACTTGTTGCTTTTTTGGTATTCGAGTCACAAGAGTTCAAAGTTGGAGTTGCAAATACTTAGCCACTTAGAAACACTCATAGTAACGCAGCCCACCACTTAGCCGAAAAAGTTAACGAAAAATAGTAGTAAAAGGCCCCCCTACTCGGTTCCTGCACTCTTTCTTTCCTTAGTAATTTTTCTTGTGCTCATTGACCTTTTGCTTGTTCTCTTGCTTGCCATGAAGCCGGGTTTCGGACAGCAGCAGAGTCGAAGAGTTGGCATGTAGGTTTAAACACAATACTCGATGTACTCATGAAATTTTAAGCGGAGCAACCGAGTAGACAAAAGTGAAGCCGAGTAGAAACACGCAGAGCAATTTTTGGACGAGGGCAGTCCCCGAGTTCAATTTCAGATTGCAGAGTAGAATTTTAACTCGGATAAGAGAGTACATACACATTTCTTCTTACGAATGAAAGCGACGAAGTAGAGCTACGTTCCAGGGGCGCTTAGATTCCTCTCCAGCTTTGTCTACCCTGTTCTTCTGTGATAGTTGTGCGTCGACTAGGTAATAGGCAGCATTGTGCAAAGCTTTGCTCACAATGAAAGGCCCTTCCCATGGAGGAGACAGTTTGTGCATCCCGGCTGTGCGTTGCACAAGCCTAAGGACCATGTCTCCTTCTCGGAAAACCCTTGGGTTCACCTTTCGGCTATGATAACGCCTCAAGTTTTGCTGGTAGATAGCTGAACGTGACAGAGTAAGCTCTCTTGCTTCTTCGAGCAGGTCAATGTCATCTTCTCAAGCTTCTCTCGCCTCCACCTCAGTGTAGAGGGTTACTCGGGGGAGTCATGCTCTAGGTCTATTGGCAATACGGCCTCAGCCCCATATACCAAGAAGAATGGCGTGTAGCCGGTTGACCGGTTAGGGGTAGTCCTTAGACTCCACAACACTGCTGGCAACTCGTCTAGCCAACACCCAGGTGTTTTCAGCAGTGGCTCAATCAGCCTTGGCTTTATGCCTGCTAGCACCATGCCATTTGCTCTCTCAACTTGCCCATTGGAGGCGGGATGCGCAACAGTCGCAACATCTAGCCGGATATGCTTATCTCTGCAGAACCGCACCATTGCTCCCTCAGCAAAATTTGTGCCGTTATCCGTGATAATGATGTGCGGGTAGCCGTATCTCAGGATCACATCCTTCAAGAAACTCACAACTGTGGCTCCATCGCACTTCCGAATAGGCTTCACTTCTATCCACTTGGTGAATTTATCAACCATGACCAAGATGTGAGTCATGTTTCCTCTAGCCGGTTTGAAGGGACCAACCATATCCAAGCACCAAACAGCAAATGTCCAAGTAATGGGAATGGTTTTCAACTCGGAAGCAGGCAAGTGGATCTTACTTGCGAATCTCTAGCAGCCATTGCATTTCCTCACAATATCTTCAGCCTGCTTCAAGGCAGTGAGCCAATAGAAACCATGCTGAAAAGCCTTCTTGACCAATGCCCGAGAAGAGGCGTGATGCCCGCATTCTCCTTGGTGTATCTCTACCTGAATCTCTTCTCCTTCTTCTGGTTCTACACAGCGTTGCAGCACGCCGGTAGCACTTCTCTTATGCAGCACCTCTCTGAATATTGTATAGCCCTTGGATCTTCTCTGAATTTGCCTCGCAGCAACTTCATCTTCTGGCAGGGTACCGTCCCTTAGAAAGGATAATATGGGCATAGCCCAACTCGGTGTCTCCTGTGTAGGAAACACTGGTTCGTCCACTTCCATTGGGATGGGTATCGCTGTCTGCTCTTTAGGGTTGGGAGCACTTCTTTGAAGCCCCGAACGATTTGCGAGAACCTCCTCAATGAATGCAACAGTCCCCGGGTTGAGAGGGGCAGTCCCCGAGTAAGGAAGGACAATCCCCGAGTAGGGAGTGGCAGTCCCCGAGTTGCAGACGCCAGTCCCCGGGTTCTCCGTTGCATTCTCCCAGTCGATCTCCATGGGCACAGCTTGTTCATTTGGCAGAGAAGGAACAAACATGGATTCCGAGTTGGGGGATGGCTTGATGGATGGCTTTCTCAAATTCTCCAAGGCAATTCCCGCCGGGATGGATTGCCGAGAAGACCCCAACTTGGACAGCTCGTCTGCTGCTTCATTCTCTGCTCGGTGGATGTGCTGGAACTCGCAGCCTTCGAAGAATCCAGTCATAGACTGTACCAAGAAGCGATACGATGCCATGTTGGCATCCAGGGCATCCCAAGTGCCAGAAACTTGCTGCACCACCAGATCTGAATCGCCATAGCATATAATGCGCTGCACGCCCACCTCCTTGGCTACTCGCAAGCCGTGTACCACGGCTTCGTACTCTGCAACATTGTTGGATGCCTTGAAGTGGATTTGCAGCACGTACTTGAGTTGGTCTCGCTTGGGTGACGTAAGCACTACGCCAGCACCAAGGCCTTCCTTTACCTTTGAGCCATCAAAGTGCATCTTCCAGTAATAGGAAACTGGAGCACGAGGTTCGTACTGCACCTCAGCCCAATCCACGAGAAACTCCGCCAGGATCTGAGACTTGATGGCTTCTCTTCTTGCATACGCGGGAGCGTACGCGGCTAGCTCGATCGCCCACTTGGCTACTCTGCCACTTGCTTCCTTGTTACCCATGATATCCGAGATGGGAGAAGAGCTCACAACAGTGATGGGATGCTCTTGAAAATAATGCTTCAGCTTCTTGGCGCCCAGGTACACGCCGTAGGTCATCTTCTGGTAGTGTGGGTAGTTTTTCTTGGAACTGGATAGCACTTCACTAAGGTAGTATACTGGGCGCTGCACACTTTTGCCTTCCTCTTCTCGCTCCACCACAATCACCACGCTGACTACCCGGTTGGTAGCAACAATGTACAGCAGCATTGGCTCCTTGGGTAGCGGACTAGCCAAGATGGGAGCGCTACCCAGCATTGCCTTCAGCTCATTGAATGCCACATCCGCTTGCGGTGTCCAGACGAACTTGTCACTTTTCTTCATCAACTGATACAAAGGCAGGGCCTTCTCGCCCATTCTGCCCAAGAAACGACTCAGAGATGCCAAGCAACCAGTGAACTTTTGCACATCCTTCAGGGATCTCGGCAAAGACATGCTCTCGATAGCTTTTATCTTGGAGGGATTGGCCTCAATGCCCCGACTAGACACCAGGAAGCCGAGTAGCTTGCCAACCGGAATGCCAAAGGTGCATTTACTCGGGTTCAGCTTCATTTTATACTTGCGTAGGTTGGCAAAGGTTTCCTCAAGATCGGCAAGCAGAGTATGTGTTTTATTCGTTTTGATGACAATGTCATCTACGTACACCTGCACGTTCTTGCCGAGTTGGTCATGCAAGCATTTCCGCATGCATCTCTGATAAGTAGCACCCGCATTCCGCAACCCGAAACACATGACACGATAGAAATAAGCCCCGTACGGGGTAATGAAAGCAGTCTTTATTTGATCAGCAGGGTTGAGAGCTATCTGATGAAAACCCGAGTAGGCATCTATGAAAGACAAGAGCTCACAACCAGAAGTGGAATCGATAACCTGATCGATGCGAGGTAGCGGAAAAGGATCCTTGGGGCAGGCCTTGTTCAGGTCGGTGTAGTCGACGCACATGCGCCACGCGGTAGCAGCCTTAGGATCCTCCTTCTTCTTCTCGACCATGACCGGGTTGGCTAGCCAATCCGGATGCAGCACCTCCATGATGAAATTGCTTATCAGCAGCTTGGTGATCTGATCACCGATAGCTTTCCTTCTCTCATCTTCGAAGCGGCGCATAGCCTGCTTCACTGGCTTGGCGTCAGGACGCACATGTAGCGAGTGCTCAACCAACTCCCTCGGGACACCTGGCAGATCTTCATTGGACCAGGCGAACACGTCCCGATTCTCACGGAGGAAGTGGATGAGCTCGCTTTCCTATTTCTCCGCCAACCCGGAGCCAATGATGGAACTCGGTCGGGGAACTCAGGGTCAACCTGGATCTTCTTCGTTTCCTGGGATGCCTGGAACGCGGTCCCATACTGGGAGCTCGCCATCCCAGGAGCAACACCTTGCGCCGCCTGCGCCATAGCCACCATCTCATGTATCTTGTTCTTCTCGGCAGCAATCACCATCGACTCCGCCAACTGAGAACCAGCACAGGCACACTCCATGGACTTCTTGTAATCACCAGAGATGGTAATCACACCATTGGGACCAGGGATCGTCATCTTCAGATATGCAGTGTGGGCAGAGGCCATGAACTTGCTCAGTGCAGGCCTGCCGAGTAGAGCATGGTAAGGGCTTTGATGATCAACCACCTCAAACGCAGCCTCTCCGTGCGGCAGTTCTCCCTGGTACCGAATAGGACGTCTATCCACACTCTGCCCATTGGAGAGCAAGAAATCCCCGGCACAATGCCATGGAAGGTGGTCTTGCTGGGTAGCAGCATGTTCTCGGCAATCCCGAGCTTCTCGAGCGTGTCCTTGTACACGATGTTGATGCTGCTGCCGTTGTCGATCAGCACCTTGCTGAACCTCACGTTCTTCTCGGGACCCAAGAAAGTAGGGTCCAGCACCAAGGCGTAGCTACCCGGGTTGGGCATCACCTTAGGATGATCTGCTCGGGACCACGTGATCTCTACATTGCACCAGTGCATGTAGTGAGGAACAGCAGGGATCACAGCATTGACCTCCATGGCACGCCTGTGCTGCGACTGCTTGTCGACAGGTTCAGAAGTGAAGATCATGTAGCTCTCGTGGTGCTCTTGGTACTGGTTGCGGTCTCCATCATCATTGTTACCATTGTTGTTGCCCTGGTAGTTGTTGTTGCCTCTGTTGTTGTTGCGGTTGCGTTTGTTGTTGTTGTTGTTGCGGTAACCCTCATTGTTGAAGTAGCGGTTGGCTCCTAAAGCCACTTGGTTCACATTTTCTCTTCTCGGGAACGCTGGAGGCCGAGGTGCGGGTGCGCGAGCAGGCTGCACATTGGTATTCGCCGCTGGCAGAGGAGGAGGAGGAGGCAAGCCTTCGTTCCTGATCAGATCCCACCACTCGCACTGCCGAGTAGTGTGGTTGGCAGGCCTCGAGGGGTGCTGAGTGTGGAAGCTGCATGGGCCATCCCTCATGTCGTCGAAGACAAACTTCTTCGCCAGTTCCAAGTTGCCGCTACCCGGATGAGGAGCACGGTATGGCTTCTTGTTGCCTTGGCCCTGATTCTGGTTCTGCCCGTACTGGGCTCCAGCAGGTTTTTGCCTTTGGCCACTCCGAGCTCCGATACCCACCGCGTTCACCTCCTCAGGGTCATACCGAGTATCTATTCGGTCACCCCTGCGCTTGTTGCGGAACTCGTTGCGCTTGTTGTTGTTGAAGTTTCTTCTCGGCTCGGAGGAGTCCATCAGTGGCTGAGTAGGATCACCAAGCGCGTACTGATCCGCAATCTTGATGGTTTCCGCCAGAGTGTTCAGCATCTCCCTCTGCAACCTTTGCCACAACATACTGCCATGCTTGCAACCCTGCGCAAACCAAGTGATGGCCTGGGCTTCGTTCACACCTTCACAGGTGTTCTGCAATGTGCTTGATAAGGGGTTGCCCGATCTTCTCGATGAACTCACACGATAACAAGGATCTGATAACTTATGTCTATCCACGAACTCTCCGGCTAATTCCTGATGCCAATTGCAGCAGCAACCAATCCCTTGGATATTCGTAAATCCACACACCTGCACGAGTAGCCACTGACTACTAGTGGTCCTGTATCAATTAATTCCCAGTGGAATAGTGGATAACACGAAAAACTTGCAATATCAATTCCTGATGAATGCTACAAGCAATCAACAATGGAGTTTCTAGGGTTTATGAATAAAGGTAGTCTAACCTTTCACACGCAGGTGAAGAGGTATATAAGAGGAGCTAGGGGGTGCGGCCACAACTCTGTTGCGCAAGCACAAACCTAGACCAACTAGGACTCGAACCAAAGTAGGTTTGGACTCGGACTAAGGGATACAAACCGACCCCAAGGAGGGGTGCGGCCAAACAGCCACGCAGGGCTTTATTAAAATTGTATGGGAGGACCTAAGACTTGTCCTTGGTGCTCCCATAACCCCCAAACGCACCACATAACAATTGGACTCATATGGGAGGACATAGGACATGTCCTTGGTGCTCCCATAAGCCAAAACGCACCAATTAATAATTGGGTTGAGACAAGCAAGGACATGTCCTTGGTGGTCTCAATTCCCTCTTCTCTTTATTGTGCCTCCTCCTTCTCCCTTGAGCTTGCATGATCCTCTTCCTCCATGAGTGCTCCTATGCCTTGCTCCATGACTCCATGCTCCTTGCCTCCATTAATGTTTGTGTTATCAATAACCTGAATCATACATAAGTGCAGAGACTTAGGTAGTATAAAATTCTCATAAGAACAAACATCATAATTTAAAAGGAGTGAGTTCACCTGCTGTTCTAATAGTTTGGTTCTTGATCTTGTCATTGGACCAATTCTAACTTCATCATGCTTCTCTTGAACAGCAACATCATCATCAATAGGAGGAATAACAAATGTATTAGGGATGTCCTCATCATTCTCCCCCCCCCCCTTGAAAAGGCGTCGACCTCGACGATCAAGGTCATCTCCATGGTATGGTGAAAGATCAACAACATTGAACGAATTACTCACACCAAACTCATCACCAGGAAGATCAATTGTGTATGCATTATCATTAATCTTGTGAAGCACTTTATAAGGACCAGCACCACGGGGCATCAACTTGGACTTGCGCAATTTGGGGAATCTATCCTTGCGAAAATGTACCCACACCAAATCCCAGGCTGAAAAAGTACCTCCTTCCTCTTCTTGTTTCTCTTCTCAGCCACATGTCTTCCTGTCTTCTCAATTGCTTCTTTGGTCTTCTCATGGATCTTCTTAACATAATCAGCTCGTTTTGAAGCCTCCATATTAACTCTCTCATGCACAGGAAGTGGCAATAAATCAAGCGGTGTTATGGGTTTGAAACCATACACCACCTCAAACGGGCATAGCTGAGTGGTAGAATGTACAGCCCTGTTGTATGCAAACTCAACATGAGGCAAACACTCCTCCCACTCCTGCAGGTTCTTTTTAATCATGGCTCGCAGCAATGTGGATAATGTGCGATTCACCACCTCCGTTTGTCCATCAGTTTGGGGGTGACAAGTAGTGGAAAATAGCATCTTTGTCCCCAGCTTCCCCCAAAGTGTCTTCCACAAATAGCTCATGAACTTGACATCACGATCAGAAACAATAGTCTTGGGTACTCCATGTAATCTCACTATGTCCCTGAAAAACAGATTAGCAACATGCGACGCATCGTCGCTCTTGTGGCATGCAATAAAGTGTGACATTTTAGAGAATCTATCAACTACCACAAATATTGAATCATGTCCTCTTTTAGTCCTAGGCAGTCCTAACACAAAATCCATACTAATGTCTTGCCAAGGTGTAGTAGGTGCAGGAAGAGGAGTATATAAACCATGAGGTTTCAGTTTTGACTTAGCCTTGTTGCATGTGATGCAACGTCTCACAAACCTCTCAACAGCTCTTCTCATATGTGGCCAATAGAAGTGATCAGCCAACATCATCAATGTTTTCTCCCTCCCAAAGTGTCACATTAAACCACCACTGTGTGATTCCTGCAACAATAGAAAACGCAAAGACGACTCGGGCACACATAATTTGTTAGCTCTAAACAAGTATCCATCATGCAAATGAAATTTATCCCATGCTTTCACAGTAGTACAATTCGCATATGCATGTTTAAAATCATTATCTTGAGCATACAAATCTTTTACACTCTCCAAACCAAGAACTTTCACATCCAATTGAGTTAATAGCATACTTTTCCTAGAGAGAGCATCAGCAACAACATTATCTTTGCCTTTCTTATATTTAATTATGTATGGGAATGACTCAATGAATTCAACCCACTTAGCATGTCTTTTATTAAGGCTAGATTGGCTCTTTAAAAATCTCAATGCTTCATGATCAGAATGTATGATAAATTCTTTTGGCCACAAATAATGTTTCCAAACCTCAAGAACTCTAACAAGTGCATACAATTCTTTATCATAAACAGAATAGTTCAATTGGGCACCATGCAATTTCTCAGAAAAATAAGCAACAGGTTTATTTTCTTGCATAAGCACACCACCAATACCAATACCACTTGCATCACACTCAATTTCGAATTATTTGTTAAAATTAGGCAAGATTAATAATGGGGCCGAAATCAGCTTGTTCTTTATCTCATCAAAAGCAATATCTTGTTCTACCCCCCATGTAAAATCAACACCCTTCTTAGTTAAATCATTTAATGGTGCAACAAGAGTACTAAAATCCTTGACAAATCTTCTATAGAAACCAGCCAATCCATTAAAACTTCTCACTTGACTAACATTAGTGGGAATAGGCCAATTTTTAATAGCTTCAATTTTAGATTCATCAACTTCAATGCCATGTTTAGATACAACATATCCCAGAAAAATGACCTTGTCTTTGCAAAAAGAACATTTAGCAAGATTACCATATAATTGATTTGCTCTTAAAACATGCAAGACTTGTCTTATGTGATCAACATGCTCAGTTTCATTGTGGCTATATATGAGAATATCATCAAAATAAACTACCACAAATTTTCCAATAAACTCTCTCAAAACATGGTTCATAAGTCTCATGAAAGTACTAGGTGCATTAGTTAAACCAAAAGGCATCACTAACCATTCATATAAACCAAATTTAGTCTTGAAAGCAGTTTTCCATTCATCCCCTTCTTTCATTCTAATTTGATGGTAACCACTACGCAAATCAATTTTAGAGAACACAGCAGCACCACTTAATTCATCTAACATGTCCTCCAAACGAGGTATAGGATGACGATAACGAATAGTGATGTTGTTAATGGCTCTACAATCAACACACATGCGCCAAGTACCATCTTTATTAGGCACTAAAATAACAGGAACATCACATGGAGATAAGCTAATACGAATATAACCTTTGTCGAGTAGCTCCTGCACTTGTTTCTGAATTTCCTTGGTTTCTTGGGGATTAGTCCTGTAAGGGGCTCGGTTTGGCAATGTTGCTCCAGGGATCAAATCAATCTGATGCTCAATGCCACGCAATTGTGGTAGTTCTGCTGGTACATCCTCTGGAAAAACATCCTCAAAGTCCTGTAAAACATGAGAGACACCAAGAGGAATAGGGGTCATGTCAGAAGAAACCAAAATTTCTCCCTTGTGCATAAGCACTATAGGAAGCATACTAGGATCCTCACTAAACTCTCTCAAGTCTTGTTTGGTGGCTAGCATACATAATAAGCTCACTCCCTCACATTTATTTTTACCACTCATAGAAGGATTACTCTCTTGTTTTTCTTTCTCACTATCCTTCTCTACATTCACTTCAGTTTTTGATGAGACTCATTTACAATTTGATGTGGTGTCATAGGTCTCAAAACAATATCCTTCCCAGGCCAATTCAACTGATATGTGTTAGCTCTACCATTATGTGTAACATTCCTGTCAAACTGCCATGGTCTTCCAAGCAACATGTGACAAACAGACATGGGCACAACATCACACTCAATAGTATCAGTATAGGGCCCAATTTGGAACTCAACTCGCACCATGTAGCTCACCTTCATCTCTCCTTTATCACTCAGCCACTGGATATAATAAGGATGAGGGTGTGGAATATATTTCAATTTCATCTTTGCACATAGCTCTTTACTAGCAAGATTTCTGCAACTCCCTCCATCAATAATAACTTTGCAAGCCATTTTAGGGCCTACAATTGCCTTGGTTTGGAAAAGATTGCACCTCTGATTTTCTGGAGAAGGAATAACACTCAAAGCAGCAGCTTTTTGGGAACAAACAATAGTGGGGTAATGTGTAGCATAAGCATCCAATGGACCTCCTTGCTCATCACAATCATCCTCCTCATTAGGATCAGCATCATCTCCAGTTTCATACTCATTTTCTTCATTAACAAGCATGATCTTTTTATTGGGGCATTCCCTCTTAAAGTGGCCTTTTCCACCACATGTGTGACATGACATGTCTCTATTTCGGGTTGTGGAAGAGGTGGATCCACTAGCACTTGCTGCTGGTTGCACTTGTGTCGTGGGATAATCACGGCAGACGTTACCGGAGGTAGCTTATCTTGGGGCAAGACGACACAGGCGTTTGGGAGAGGGTTTAGCTCAGAGGAAAACATGATGATATTCGATCTGGTAGCCGGCAATCAAGTCGCCGCGTCTCCGATCTCAAGATAATAACTCAACTCTCGTGTTACACTGGATATTCGATATTAGGCGATATTGCTAGAACTCTTGGATCTCCCTCAACTAAACCTAGGGCTCGGTTTATAAAGCACCTGGACGCCCTGGCTTGCCTTCCAAGGCGCACCCTGAAACCTACCCGGACACGGCGTGCAAAACCCTAACTTTCCTTCCCGCAACCCACAATCCGGGTTACGAGGCCTACAACCTTGGGCCTTCTAGAAGTTCTTTTATTCTTAGCCGGATCTTTCGCACCGTCCTTTGGGCCGGGCTACACCTTGGAGTTGGCCTACCGGGTTATTATCCCTCCATCAGTAGTCCCCAGAATAGCTTCGGCTTCACGAAATTCTCTTTGAAGCGCTCGCTATTCCCTGTAAAAGTATCAAATGCACAATCCATGGAGGCCGGGTTAAGGTGCTTTGATAAATAGCTAGGCCTAACTCCATGGTGGCCATATAGTAACCCGGCTTTTCTCCAAGTGCTTTGCTTAGCTTTCCCGGTCAAAGCCCTGATAAAAAATGTCAAGATCCTGTACTTTACTCGATAATTGACCCTGATATTGCGAAGAGGATCTCCTTCTCTTTTTTGTACGGATATCTCGCTCGGTACTTAAAGCACATCTCGCAAAATCCACGCAGATAGCCGTTACCCCCAAAATTTCCGGCTTCCGCCCGTTGGAATAGGTTTATCCGCCCGCACCCTTATAAATAAGTGCTTAGGGGTAAACCTAACCTCAACGGCTCATTTTCCCCCTTTCCTCTTTCTCCTCTTCTCCGCGCTCAAGCTCAAAGAGCATCGTCACGGAGACCTCACGCGCATCTCCAGAGCCAATCTGCCGCCGGCTGCGCTCCGCCACGGTTCGTCCCGTGCCGCCGCCAAGATCCGCCACTGCACCCCCGACCTGCCCGCCGGGAATCGCAAAGGGGCATCAAACTTGTGCTATTTGCCTCCGCCGGGCTTCACTTCGATCTCCCTCAGTAAGTCTTTCTTATCCACTAACTTGCCCCTCTAATTTCTCGATTTTTCTCAGATTTAGATCTAAGTCAACCCGCCGGTCATTTTTCTCGACGCGCCGAATTAGGTCGCTCGAATTCATTCTAGCTCATCCAATGAATTGAATATAGGCTTCATTTCACTCCCCTATGGCCCATAATCATTAATTTCACCATAAATCAAGAAAGGGAATCTCTAATCTGTGCTCGGGCCGCCCAAATTTTCCGCCCCTGTCTCTGTCACCCGGAAAATCCTCCCTTTCCCGGTTCTTTTGTTCGCAATAGGTACATGTGCAACCATCCATCACCCTCAAACACTCTTTCAATGCATAAGCCTCCATAATTTTTACAATGATGCTTGATGCCCGGATAACTTGAACCTTGCTCCGCAGAATGCTACCCGGATAGTATTTAGCTTCCATGTTGTCTCGATACCGCTCGCCAATACTCGACCAACTCACGGTTTCCGAGTCTTATTTCTCATGCCCTTCTACCTTGTGCTTTGCAGGTTAATCCCATGGCTCCCAAGAAACAGGGGAAGCAGCCGACCAAGGCCAAGACTACCAACTCCATATCCGCCAACTGGGCGCGATCTTCGGTTACCAAGGCCAAGTTAGAAGAACTGGTCGAGTTAGGGGTTCTTCCCCCTCAAGAGGATATCCATTGGAGGGTGCCGGGTAACGAGACCCGGCCTACACCGGCAGAGGATGAGGTAATATGCTTTGTGGAGCACGTGACCCGGGGCTTCCGTCCTCCGGGTCACCCTTTCTTTCGTGATATTCTGAGCCACTATGGCCTTCGTATATTTGACATAGGGCCTAACTCTGTGTTAAATATCTCCCACTTCATCGTTCTCTTTGAGTCATACTTGTGCACTCCACCAAGTTTGGCTCTTTTCGTCGAACTTTTCCAGTGCAAACCGTGCCGCGAAAGCGGTGACGGGGCACTTCTCGCTTGCGGCGGGGTTTCTATCCAGCGCCGCAAGAATTCTCTGATGCCACCTCTCACCCTTAACTCCCACGTCAAACATTGGCAACTTTCATATTTTTACTGCCGAGACACCTCCCCACCCGGCGAAAAGAGGCTGCCGGGTTACTCAGAGGGCCTCCTCGATATCTCTGAAACCTTCAATGCCTTCGCCCCTGACTCGGACAGGGAGGCAATCCAACCCTTGCTAGCCAAAATTTCGATTGTTTCGGCCCAAGGTCTCATCGGGCTTAACCTGGTGAAAACTTGGGTCGATTTCCGTATCCATCCCAATTCCATCAGCACAAAGTTAATGTGCGAGTATTCGGGGCACTCCACAGACTCGCTCCGGTACTCTACCAACATCTTTGCGGCCGGCGACACCAATAAAACTATCAAGGGCTTTCTGACAGAAAAGCTAGAGGTAATCCGGAATATAGCCGGATTAGAGCCCTTCACACTCGAGAACCCAGCCCCCCAAGGTAAAGATCCGATTTTCATGTTTTTACCTTCACTCTTTCCACTTGATACAGCTGATAACCCCCGTCCTTATATCTTCAACTCAGGCTGATGATGATTTTTGGAAAATCGAAACTCCTCCTAACTCCGAAAATCCAGAGGAGAAAGAAGATGTCGTTAACTCGGATGAAGGTGCATTCCGGGTTTCATTTAGTTCCTTTAAATTCGTCGTAACTCATTCTTCATTTTCCAACTGTAACCCTGATAACTTCCAGAGCAAGAGGACAAGGATGAAGAAGAAGAGACTGAAGGCAAGGTGGAATCCGCCAGCGATGAGGATGAAGTGGAGCCGACGATCAAAGTCGGATCTAAGAGAAAACCCCGCGCGGTCGTCTTCAAGGTTCCATATCGTTTCCTTACCTCCAAACCATATTCATTTGATAACATGCATGAGCTAAACTTGGCGTTATTCCTCTGGCCGTATTTGAAGGAGTCGCCTATGACCAAGCGCAGAGCGACTCGGAATTACCCGGGTGATGATGCTCTTAACCCGGGTATTCCATCGTCTCCGGCTCGGCGCGCTGGTATTTACCTTATCCTTCTTTAAATGTAAAAATCTTTCCGAACCATTCCCTTACAGGGTAATACCGTGCCTTGTTTGATGTTTTTCAGTTTCGTCCGGGTCCAGCAGCGAATTCCCTGCGGACTATGCGGTGAATCCCGGGTAAAGTTCCTTTCCTGATGTTTCATCACATTTTCATCACCTTTTCCTGGTTATACGCTAACTGCTCACTCATACTGTCCATAGGGCCGCGGTCATTATTAGCGACCAAGAAGATATGGAGAACGATGACCCGGGTAAGGGGAACCCGATTAATGATACGACAGCTGCAGCTGGCGGAGAAGAACAAGTGCCACCGATAAACCCGGCCGGACAAGAAGCCGAGTACCCAATAGCCTCGCACGCAAGCGAGAAGGAAAAAGCTGCAACTTTGGGTGCGGGAGGAGGAGCACCAGATTCCGACATTCGGATGACCCGGATGCCTTCTCCCGCTAAGAAGAAAACTCCTTCTCCGAGTTTCCAAGACCCCGGGTCCTCTAACTCGGGTAATGATACTTTTGATCAGCTGATGAGCACTCTCCTCACTATGAAGACCTCAGCGAGCAATATTCTAGAGCGCATGGCCGTAGAGCACCAGGTAACAATACTTGATATCTCGTAGTATACGCCTAGTCCCCAAGTTCCGAGCATAACTTGTTGAAGTTGTGCTTGGTACTTTATGCAATATTCGGCTTGCCATGATACCCGACTGATACTTTTGCTCTTTGTTCCTTACAGGCGCAGATGACCCGGTCTGATGAAATTTTGCTCAAGACCGAACAACTTCTGCTTGCCGAGGTAAAGCGGAGAGAGGCCCTTGAGGCTGACGTGGAAACCTTGAAGAAGGATGTTTCCAAATATAAGAAGAAGTGCGCCACTGCTCAAACCGCACTGAAGAAATTATCGAACCAAGTTACCGATACCTATCGCATCTTGCTGAGTAAGTTTTTGCTGCCGACTGACTTCATGCCTCTACTTTATTACATGATACTCGGAATTACTGATATGTCCTTCCTTTGTTTCAACTGCAGGTGCCAACCTTGCGGCCCCAGAAGAAGATGTTGTTTCCAAGGCTAAAACTTTGAAGACTGTGCTCCGGACTTTCTTTGCCGGTACCAAGTTTATATTGGATGTCGTGTAGTGGCCTACTGAGGTATATCCGGGTGAAGAAAATCTTATCCAAGCCTGCTCCACTGTGCCTGCATGGATCGAGATCTGGAAACGCTCAGCATGCCGGATTGGTATGACCCGGGCCTTTGCACTGGCTAAGGCTTAATTTCCTAAGTTTGAGCCGGCAAAGGTGATATCCGGGTTTCCAGAATTCAAAGCGGATGGCTCTAAGTTTGGGTCCAAGGACTTCAAGGCCGTACAATCCGCAGTGCGTCACTCGGCAACCACGTTGGCCGATAGTATGGATCTGCGTACACTTATGAGTTCATACGATGCTGAAGGATAAATCGCGAAGGAGGACGCACCCCCGCCCTTCGATATTTTGGAGAAATGGGCTGCCAATTCGGCCAGGAAAAGGGAAGAAACCGCGAAGAGAGAAGCCGAGTTAGGATCGGAGCCAACCACCTCTACACCGGCTGTCCCCCCGCCTGTCCGTCCTGACGCGAAGAATCCGGGTAATGATGCCGGGAGAGCTGAAGAGCAGACCCAGGACCAAGACCCGGAAAGCAAAGGCAAGGATGTGGACCCTACTCAGGAAGCCGAGTAGACGAATGCCACCATGATACCTTGATCGCTCCATGCTTTTATTCAAAACAAGTATTCTTTTGATGGTGCACTTGCGCACCCTTGATACTGGTATCACAATTTGTAACACACTTTTAATTCCTTGATATACCTCGTGCCTCTTGTGGCGTTTGTATGAACTTGATACTTATCTGGCTTCTGTACTTATTCTTGATATCCAACCTTCTTTATGTTTTCCTTTTGTGAGACTCGGTTTCCGAGTATCGTGGGTTTCGACAAGTGGACTTTTCTCTAAGTCCCCAAGTCCCCAAGACTCGGATGTTGGGGTTTTTTCGAGCTTAGGGACTAAACAACTTGTTTCTGTTTCGAAACCCGCAGTCCCCAAGGCCCGAATTTCCGAGTCTGGGATATGTGGTCTTTTCGAAAAGAACGAGTTTGTTGTTGCTAAGTCCAAACCCGGAGTCGTTTCACATAGGTAAATGAAGTTATGCTTGATATACGTTGAGTTTCCGGCTATTAGCCTTGTGCTCTGCACAACTTGTGGTTTAGATGACCCTTTTGACTATCTTGTACTATAAGCCGGCTTTCGCGTGGATACCATGTTGCTACATCCATACGAAAACAGGGTCAGGCAAGTCCCATTGGGCTTCATGGCTGATTGTAATCGTAAGCGAGCAAATCATGCCACTTTGGTGCGAGTCACATCAAGCTTAAGTAAGAAAAGTCAAGAAAATTTGGCTACTTTGTCCGGTTATAAGATTGCAGCCGTACTCGTTTGCGAGTAATCGGCCCTTATAACTCATAGGCATCAAGGCCGGGTCTTTGGGTGTGTAACTGTGCTATTCAAGCAATCAGCCCCCAAGACCTATATATATGCGACATACTTGACGATACTGATGTATTGATAGCAATGAATACTACTTACCTGTAACCGAAGTAAACATCGTATCAGGATAAGACTTGATAACCATCTCTTTATTGATACGAGAAAATTTGGGTCAGCAGGCCGCCTCATTAAAAACCTTCCAGTTCCCTTAGGTACCCTGGATAGGAAAAGAGTGCGTTTGAAACCTGCTGCCCGTTACATTGTTTAGTTCTTCTTGGGAATTGGTCCGGAACTGGCGTGACCGATACACATTCTCCACTTGTTAGTCTTTTTCATAATGAGTATCGGGTTTGCTAGCCAATCCGGGTGAGGTGTTTCCACAACGCGGCTGGCTGTGAACGGCCGTGCCATTTCTTCTCCTATGCCAGATTGTTTGGAGGAATCACCTTTGATGAAAGCCACCATCTTAGCATCTTGTGCTGCCTTGGATTTTGCTCTTTCGCCTTCAGTGCTCGGCCTTTTTGATGCGGTTCTGTCATCCGGGTCTGCTTGAGACCGGTAATGCTTGAGTTCCTCTTTTCTACAGGCTTGCTCGGCCATTGCTGCGTCTCCTTCATCGCATTCAGCTGCTATATCTCGATTTCCATGTATGGTAATGGTCTGCTTAGGACCCGGGATCTTTAGCTGTAGATACACATAACACGGCCTAGCCATGAATTTAGCATAAGTCGGCCTTCCGAATAGCGCGTGATAAGGACTGCGCAACCTAACCACCTCGAAAGTAAGCCACTCAACTCGATAATTGTCCTTTGATTCCCCAAAAGCTACCTCCAATGCGATTTTTCCCTCGGGGCACGCTGAGTGAACCGGCACTATCCCATGAAAAATTGTTGTACTTTTTTGTAGCTGAGATTCCTTGAGACCCATGCGTAGAAAGGTTTCCCAGTACAGGATATTGATGCTGCTTCCTCCATCCATCAGGACCTTTTTCAGCTCGTACCCATTAACATGTGGTGCAACTACCAATGCTAAGACTCGCGGGTGCTCTATTCTTTCCGGGTGATCTCTTCTGCTCCATGTTACATCCTGTTCTGACCACCTCAGATATCTCGGGACAGCTGAAGAAACTGTGTTGACCGCTTGCTTCAGTATCTTTTTGTCCTTGTTAGAACCTCCTGTGGTATGCACGTGATATTGACCCAACTGTTTGGGGTTAGCCTGGAAACCTCCAGCTCCCCCTTGATTGTTGCCTTGATTTCCGGCTGCCGGGTTACCGGCTGGGGGTGGGCCGTTGCCCGGGTTTCCACCTGGACCCGGTCCTCCTCCCCGGACCGCACCTCGCATGGCTCTGTTCACTTCCTCGTTCTTCCATCTCTGCAAGTCGGCGCATTGCTCCAAGGAGTGGTTAGCCGGCCTACCGTTCCTACTGTGCTTCGGGCACGCCATTCTAAAGATGTCCCAATTGTTGCTTGGCCTTGGCGGCCCTTGATAGTTTCCTCCATTGTGATTTCCAGTGTTAAAATTTCCTTCTGCCCTGGGTCTTGAAGACCCGGCTTCTGTATTGGCGACAAACTCGGAGCCTCCCTCAAACGGGCGCTTGTTCTGGCTGTTTCCGTTGTTACCCGGTGCTGATCCATTACCGGTTCTTCCACTATTACTTGTGTTTGCTTTTGCTTTTTTGTCATCAACTTCCTCTTCTGTGGTATCTGTTGCAGCGTGTTTGTTGCATGCATCCATCAATTCTCCCATCATAACCTCTGAAGCATTCCGACTAGATTTCATGCGAGTTAACTTTTGCACTAGAGGCGTATACTTGCATGTTTTCGCCATAGCTTGTAGTGCATCCTTGGGCTGAATATCTGTGGACGAATGAAGTATCTCCATAACCCGGCGCACCCAACTGCGCGCCGACTCTCCCTTCTTCTGGACGCATCGTTCTAGGTCATCAATAGTGAATAACTTTCTGCACGTCCCATGAAAGTGCTTGATAAACGCGGTTTTTAATTCCTCCCAGGACTTGATAGATCCTTCCGGCAGATTGATGAACCATAACTTTGCTGCTCCTTCTGACATCATCAAGTACATGAACTTGGCTTGGAGATTCTCAGATGCATTGCGAATCGACATAGCCATCTCATAACTGCTCAACCACGTTTCTGGATCCATAGTCGGTTCGTAATTCACTACTTTTCCTGATTCTTTGAATTTTTCCGGGTAAGGTTCAGCCCTGATGTTGTCCGATAGACACTTAGGTCCTGCAAGAATGGTCGAAACCGGCCTTACTCGGGAAACGTGTGATCCTGCGGGGGGCACAGCTGGACGCGGTGCTGCTGGTAATCCATGTACTACAGACCCGGCCCCGGCCCTCCTGGCCCTGGAGCTATCCACAACAGCTTGCGCTGCTGATGCCGCTGGCACTGCCTGAACACGGGGAGGAGGCAGCATTTGCTGCTGCTCTTCCCTCCGCCGTGCTGAACTCGTTTGGATATTGTCGGTGTTGCCTCGTTGCTGACTGGCGTATGGCGTCCCATGCATTCCACTTCTGTGATCCGGATAATTGGCTTGCTGTGCCACCGTAGTGTGCAACATATCGATCGCCCGTCGGGTCTCCTTTGCATGGGGCGACTCTCTCACGGGGATTTGATTCAATGCGAGTGTTGATGCATACACATTTTCCATGGGATTGTTGTAGTGACCTGCCGGTGTGCGAAATCTTGACGGTGGTGGTGGTTGTAATTCATTGCCGGTCGTAACTCTAGTCTGTGGTAGGGGTAACCCAGCCTGCTCGTTTGCCGGCTGTGTTCCCGCAGTTGCCGGTTGAGGTGCAGTTCCCTGGTTCGCTGCTGGAATCGGCTGATCTTGAGGTGTGATAAACAATGCAGCCGGATTAATAACCCCACCCATCGCTGGTAATCTGGTTTGGTGCCTTTGATGTATTCTAGATGTTTCCTCTCGGAGCCGGGTTTCCAATGCATCCAGCTCGCGTTGGCGTGTAGCCATCCCTTGTCTTTCTGCTTCTACTGGTCTTCTCTGCTGTTCCAATGCACGACGGGCTACATCTAGATCCCTGACACGTTCTGCCGCGTTTTCTGGAGTGATAACCGTAGCAAGAACTGTGGGATCTAGAATCAGATTGTTATCGAACAGGGCCGGGTGACGCGGATTTGAAGGACCCTCCCCTGGTGTCCGGTTTGCTAGGAATCCGAACGTATTTGCCTGCAACTCCTCGTCTGCTGCGCGGCTGGTAACCGATGCCGATTCTCCATCAACCCGGATCAGAACCGGGTTTCCGTTAGCCGCGCCCTGCTGCTGGGTCAACGCTTGAGCTGCCCCGACTGTGGCCACGGTCACGTTCTCCTGATTGAGGTTGGTCGCGGGAGCCGTGTAGACCGCAACTCGGCGCACGATGCTTGGCGCGAATTCATGATGTTCCTCTTCGCTGCTATTCTCCTCATACCGGTTCTCCAGCAGATCCAGGATAGACTCGGTATCATCTTCTCTCTCGACCCGGTCACGCGGGGTCCATGCCGGCTCCTCCGGCTGTTCCCACTTCGTGATGGGTTCTTCTGTTGGATCTGTCGTTCCAACTGATTCTTCTCCATCTGATTGGATATAAGTGGCCTCCCCTGACACAGATACAGATCCAAAATTGTTAGGGATCGAACCGGAAGTACATACCATACCGATGAAGACGTTGATCCGGCCGATTGTCACGATGGATCCAGACTCGAGGTGATCCGACTCTGGTCCCCAACCGGAATCGTCCACCATCTTCTCTCCTTCGTGGTCGACGTAGATCTCGTCGACGACAAGATTCTCCATGTTCTTCCGAGCTTCTCCCGTGATGTAAACACCTTTGGACGCAGGCCCCACGGTGGGTGCCAACTGTCGTGGGATAATCACGGCAGACGTTACCGGAGGTAACTTATCTTGGGGCAAGACGACACAGGCGTTTGGGAGAGGGTTTAGCTCAGAGGAAAACATGATGATATTCGATCTGGTAGCCGGCAATCAAGTCGCCGAGTCTCCGATCTCAAGATAATAACTCAACTCTCGTGTTACACTGGATATTCGATATTAGGCGATATTGCTAGAACTCTTGGATCTCCCTCAACTAAACCTAGGGGTCGGTTTATAAAGCACCTGGACGCCCTGGCTTGCCTTCCAAGGCGCACCCTGAAACCTACCCGGACACGGCGTGCAAAACCCTAACTTTCCTTCCCGCAACCCACAATCCGGGTTACGAGGCCTACAACCTTGGGCCTTCTAGAAGTTCTTTTATTCTTAGCCGGATCTTGCGCACCGTCCTTTGGGCCGGGTTACACCTTGGAGTTGTCCTACCGGGTTATTATCCCTCCATCAACTTGCCTCCTAGAAGTGGAGGGTGTGCTCTCGGCCTTGGGTGTAGATACCCCACGGCTAGGTGCTGGCTGTGATGATGGAGAAGAAAAATTGCTATTTCGAGGTGGAAACAGCCTTCTAGCACTCAATTTTGCCTCCTCAGCTAGGTGTGATTCTGCATCTCTTGCATGATGTAGCAATTCATTCATATCATTATATTGGAGATGCCTCACAATGCTTCTGATTTTAAATTGCAAACCTGAGAGAAAACGTTGCATAGTATGTTCTGGTTCTTCTCTCACTTTGGCCCTCTGAATAATCAACTCCATCTCTCTATAATAAGCATCAACAGATAATGTACCTTGCTTCAATTGTTGCAATTTATCATATAATGTTCGCACATAATTCTTGGGCACAAATCTGCTCCTCATAAGATGCTTCATAGCTGCGCAAGTAACCACTTCACGATCACCATTTTCTGCTCTCATTTGTGTAATATTATTCCACCACAATAGAGCATAACCATCAAAACTAGCAGAAGCCAATTTAATCTTCCCATCTTCAGTGTAATCATGTAATCTCCATAATTTTTCAATTTTCAGCTCCCACATCAAATATTCCTCAACATCATCATGATCAAAAGAGAAAGGAGGAATAGAAAATTTGGGTTTACCCAAACCATCATCTTCTCTAGCATTATCTGGAGCTTGTAC
Organism: Alopecurus myosuroides; assembly: GCA_028641055.1. NCBI lineage: Eukaryota > Viridiplantae > Streptophyta > Magnoliopsida > Poales > Poaceae > Alopecurus > Alopecurus myosuroides. The sequence goes on from CM054059.1 coordinate 371,596,937, forward strand.
TCTTCTAGCTTGATAACCACCACGGCCATTATAAGCTTGGGCTCGTCCTGGTTCCAAATCATCATCATAAGCTCTTTGTTCTAATTGAGTAGACAATTGTGTGATTTGTCTAGTCAAATTAGTGAGAGATTCTTGCATAATATCAACAGATTCTTGAGAAGCAACTTTATCAATTTTAATATCCATCTGCTATAAATCCTTCCTCAAACTCTCATCATAAGCATCAAGTTTGCTGTCCATTCGGGTGGCTACCACTGCATCATATTCATCAAGCTTCTTATCAATTCTTGAGCTGATCATATCTCAAAATTTGGAGAGATCTCCCCAAGTGAGAGGATCATCATGAGTCTTCTTAGTAGTAGCCTCAGCAGTTTTCCCAGCATTCTTGTCCACCTGCACATTACTAGCCAAAGAGGAATTGTCCATAGATTATTGTGTTAGTGAAAACAAAAATATAGGATGTGGTGTTCTCTCACAACTCACTCAAAACAGCAAAGTAATGGTTAACTTACTGTTCCAAAGTGAATGGCAATACTTACCACAAGTAACAGTAGTACTATGACTTGGTGTGAATAAGAGAATACCCAGATATTTTAGCTAACACAAGGCAAAGCAGGATATATAGTGGGGCTTGGTATGGATACCTAACAACACCAATAACAAGTCCTATTTGCTGTTTGTGATGACTGAAAAAATAGCACCTAGGAAACACACACCAAAGTGGAAACAAATGTGGCAATGCAATTATATGTATGGAAATATTGCAATGCTCTGGAAAGACAATAGCTAAGCTCCAATTTATCACAGGCACTTCTCAATGGAAAGTGTGAATATAGTAGTGTGAAACAGCTCCAAGAACAATATAGCAATAGATCACAAGGCCTTTTTCTCTTTTCACAATTCTGTTTTTCTCTTTTTCTCTTTTCATTTTTTCTCTTTTTTTTGTACTTTTATAACTGGCCAAAAATAACTAGGAGCAAAAAGAAGCACACAATTATCAATGTGACACAAAGTATGTGATGATGAGCAGCCTGGAATGAGCAAATAAGTAGCTATTCTTTGTGGGAAAGGTACCTAATAATTGCTGTAGATAGGCAGTAGCTAGGGTTCACAAAGATAGGAAAAGAAAACCTAAAGAAAATGGAAAAGAAAAATTAACTGAAAAGAAACTAGAGCTAAAAATACCTCACGGCAGGAATTCTGCACCGCGGCAGAGAAACGCGGTGTTTTCGTACCGCGGCAGCGCGCGGCGCTCAAATTGGTAAGCGCGTTACAGCGCCGCGGGGCCGTTTGGTAAGCGCGCGACGGGCGGATTCCGAGTCCGGGTAGAGCACGGCCGCGGCAGCGTTTTGCGCATTCTGT